>JAXQQM020071311.1:0-84237 GCA_034641835.2 Pinus albicaulis | reverse complement strand
AAGCCTAGATGGCCAAATATTCTCTCAACTAGAAGCCTCTAGAAGGCGTTATCTGGTCGAAGCCTTACTTCCTCCATTTATCGTGAACATTCATTCCTTCATAAAAGGAGCCTATTCCTTGGATTTTGGAATTTAATCCCTTGATAAGGGGACTCTATCCCTTCCATTCTGGAGCTATAACCACTTTCCTTCACCTATAAAATGAAGCTTCGGTTCAGTCTCAAGGGTACTAACTAAGATCGAGTTAGACTTGAGAATTTTTAAGGAGAAATGCTGTAGAAACTCAAACTCTCTTAACTAATCATTATGTGGGAATGATTACACACCCATATGAATTTTGGCTGAGAGAGTGCAAAGCTTGTCAGAGTAAATGAAATGTCTGTTCTGGACCCCAGAAAGACCTGTACGACATCAAGGAAGACACAGTTGTAAGGCTCTTTCTTCATCAAAGATAATACAAATGAATCTCGTTTTCTCAATGACTTATTTAATTAAGTAGCTTGTTTCTTGAATTCCTTGATCATCTTGATAGATATATGATTCGTGAATTATTTTATTCTATGCACGTGCTATTGATTTTTCCATGTTTGTGATTGCAAATCTTTGAAGACGAGTCTTTCAAGAAACTAGAAAGAAGATCATTGAAAATAGCGCTGGACTACAGGTAGGTCTTCAGAACCCCTATTGTAGCTAATTCTAAATCAAATATTATCTAGAGAAAATAGTTTTTGTTTGTCTATTTGTTTCTAGTTGTCTATAGGACAATTGGGAGGCATGTATTGTCAGCAAGAATGACTTATTTGTCCAACAAAATGGCGACTCCACTAGGGAATGGATTTTGAACTTTGATTTCTTTTCTTTTTTACTTGAGAATTTATTTTTTTCTCATTTTGATTTATTGATACTGGCTTGGGTAATTTATTCCTGTAGAATCCCTGAAAAGTGCTTTAGATTTTTTTATTTTTCTTTTAGTTTTCTAGTATCCACACTTTTCTTTTAGAAACAGTGCGGGCATCTCTACTCTTTTCTTGTATAAACAGTGCGAGACCACACCTGTTTACACTGAAACCTGTAGACCCTATGAAAATTTTTAGAAAACCTTAAAATTCTCTTTTCTGGATCAATTTGTTATATTCTTAGTGTATACCCAGACTTGTATTTTCTATCATAAATCCTTGTGTGAATTTCTTTCAGCAATTTCACAATTTCATCAGTCTCCATTAAGTTAATTGGGTGTTTTGAATATTATTTTTTGAAAAATTATTAATTTGATTTCCTTTGGTCATTACTTCAAGGTTTCTCTCAGTCTCTTAACAATTTTTCATCTTTTTGCTTTTGTTTTTGCTAAATTGTGTCTAAGTGTTAATCGCCTTTGAGTGTTTTTTTTTATCTTTGGAACTCTCACCCAATTTTCTTTACTTACACTTTATTGGTTCTTAGATTACATTAGAATCATCTTGTGTTTGAGAATTCTCTTGCATATATCACATTTGCATAATTAGAATTCTCATTTTCAGAATATGAATGAAAAATGTGCATAGATTAAATTTGCATACTTTTCAAGTGAATTGTGCATAGATTACAATTGCATAGTTTACATTTTGAAAATCCAATCGTAGATTTAGATTAGTTTCTTTAATTTGAATTTACATGTTTTTATTCTTGTTTTAAAAACAAAAAAAATAAATATGGAATTGATTAGCATTAGTTTTTCTTGATGAAATTAGTGCATTAGAGAATTTGTTATATTTTCTCTTATTGATCAATTTTTTGCATTGTTGGAAGTGAATGGAAACTCTCTCCTTACTTTAGTTAGGATTCATCGAATTGAAAATATTACATTATCATATTTGATTGCATTCAGTTTTGATTCGGGCCATAACACCATTGGTTTCGTATCCATTTACCCTTTCAGTAATAATAGCCTCAATAACAAAGCGCTTAATTAAAATTCATTTAGTAACTTTTACATTTTAAGGGTTGTTTCCACCAATCTAGCTTAGGATTAGTGCTTTGTAATAGGTTGTAGTTAACTTTCCAAAGCAACTAAAACAAACAAGTAGTCGATCTTGCAGTAGGAAAATTCCAATAGTAGCATGTATGCTCTGGGAAGCTCCTCCTAAAGAATTCAAGCACGAGATCATATCCGAACCAGTGAGGTAATCAATCCTTCCTCATTGGGAACGATAGAATATATACATGTATTAACAATGGTAAACCTTGGATTGACCATTGTTGAGGAGCCTGGGGCCACTTGTCAGTAAACCTTGGATTATTTCAAGGAGTCTTCAAGGGGATTGAGCTTTGTTACTCTACCCTTGCATGTGTGTCAGATCGTAGACTATTCCCCCAGGTATATTTGTTCTTATTGGTGACCTTAGTGGCCATAAACTTTAGGATTCTTTCCCAAGGTGACAGTGGAGGGAAGATCACACTATACTTGGAGCAGACGTCGACTAGACTCACTTGGACTCTCCAGAGGGTTCTCTTCACTCGAGATGGCATAGTGGAGAAATTTGCACCGGTCTGTTCCATTAAGCAGGTTTTCGGGGTAACTGTTCCAACCGCCGTTTTTGCATTAAAATTCTACAATGTTGGATTTCATCACCAAATAGTGTTTTTAGTGTGGGAATCTACTGTTTGTGTGTGGTTTGACTCTAGATTTGATAGCGTGTGTTCATTTCTTTGATTTTAATTTTAGAGACCATAGCTGTGTATTGTGAATTTTAATTGCTTAGGTGTGAATTGTGAATTATTAATTTTAGTTTTACATTGTTAATAAAATTCACTGAAGTTGAATCTAATGGAAACTGTTCTGGAATTTACCAACCAAGGAACCCATCTTAATGAGAATCCTAGTATTTTTCCTTGCTTTGGAAATGGTGTTCCTCCTTATATGGCTACATTTTCATTACCTGGATTTACAATAGGTTTACCGATATGGTTATTTTCAACTTCTTTGGCCCTGAATACTCAATTTTTTCCACCTCAGCCGAATGCTTCACGTCAACAGAGTTCACCATCTCAACATCACCAACCTTCTGTTGACCCTTTACCTTCTTCGCCCAACATGTATTCCTCCCTTTCTTCCTCTTCTTTTGGTAAAAGCCTTGACACTAGTAACCAGGTGGCTAAGAAGAAGAAGAAAGGGAAGAAGAAGAAGAGACAAGATAAGAAATAATTCAACCAACCAACCATGGCTGTAAGTGTTAGTAGTGTTGAGGAAACCTCCAACATGCATCGTAAACCCAAATTCCCTTGCAAGCTTTCTAAGGGTGACCACTTCCTTATCAGTTGTCCTGGTATTCCTAAGGTTTTCGAAGTATGGTAAGAACATTCTCATCAACTTACTGTTGATCCATCAACTTACTGTTGATCCATCAACCTACTGTTGATCCATAAACCAGTGATAGTCAGGTTTCTGGGAAAAAGGGTAAAGTTAGGTTTCCTTGTAAGTTATGCAAAGGGAGTCATGAAACTCACATTTTCCCTCACATGGATGAAGCCTAAATTTTTTTGGAAAACCTTATTGTTCCACAGCAGGAACTTCCAACTGGTTACCGTAAAATT
The DNA here is from genome assembly GCA_034641835.2 of Pinus albicaulis. Classification (NCBI taxonomy): domain Eukaryota; kingdom Viridiplantae; phylum Streptophyta; class Pinopsida; order Pinales; family Pinaceae; genus Pinus; species Pinus albicaulis. The sequence continues at coordinate 80,667 of JAXQQM020071311.1, read as the reverse complement.
TCTCCCAACCTACCATCAACTGATGGAGTGATTGATCTAATTCCAAGTATAGTCGATCCCACTCTTCCATTGAACAATGAAACTCATATCACTTAGGTTGATGATACTTTTTTTGATCAAATGTTTGACTCGATTTCACATTCGGTCGATCCCATTCTCCCTGTAGAGAGTGAAATTCATACTGCTCAAGTTCTTCTTGTTACATCAGATTCTTCTATGCCAGGGGACATTACACCTGTTCCTATAGATCCCCCTCCAAGTACCGAGGTCTTTTCCTTTGATTGGAATAGACTGACAGAACCTCGTCTTCCTTCTTCCATCCCTTTCCAAATAATTGTGTAGGCTTGTCGTAAAAATGTATGTCACATACATGTAGATGAAGGTGCTTCTGTTAGTATTTTATCCTTAACTGCTTGGAAAGCTTTGGGTTCCCCTCAGCTTGTCCATGTTACGTAGAATCTGAAAGCTTTTAACGGAACCATTAGTAAACCATTAGGGATCCTTCCTAAGTTTTCTATTACTTTAGAAGGTAAGACTGTCTGTATTGATCTTATGGTAGTTCGAGGTCCCTAGGATTTCAATTTACTCCTTGGGTGAGACTATGTCTATGCAATGAAAGATGTCGTATCGACACTCTTTCGCGTGATGTCTTTCCCTCACAACGGAAAAATTGTGACTGTTGACCAACTTTCATTCACTATTCTTGATTCGACTACCAAAAGTCCGACACCCCTAAATGTTCCTTATACTAAAGTGGTATCTACCCCACCACGGGTTAATTATGTGGAAACCAGTCCCATGTTTTCAGTTACCGATGCAAGCAAGCCTCTCACTGTTTTCTCGACTTCCTTTGAATTAGATCTGGTAATTGACATGGAAAAATCTATGGGATTATTTGAATGCAATTTTCTTGTCCCTTTTAAGTCCCTTGACATGTGTTCCTTTCAGAGAACTGTTCTTCCATCTAATGAAGACCTCTTGGGAGCCATGATCGAGATGCGTCCCTTAACATGTGTTTCTTCTATTTGGAAGCCATGATCAAGAAGTTTGAAGAGGAAAGTTCCTTTTACTGTATCAACCTTGTTAAAAAATGAATCAGTGGCCCATGAGGATAGTTCTTTTACCGTGTCAACCTCGTTAGAAAATGAAACAGATGCATGAGGACAGTTCTTTTCCTGTGTCAACCTCCTTAAAAAATGAATCAATAGGTTATGTAGGTAGACTGTAGAGAGTAGATTAATAGATTCCATGAGGATGGTTCTTCTCTTGTGTCAACCTTATTAAAAAATGAAACAGATACCATGAAGACAGCTCTTTTCCTGTGTCACACTCATTAAAAAATGAATCAGTAGGTTATGTAGGTAGATTAGAAATAGTAGTTTATGAGGATAGTTCCTTTTACTATGTCAACCTCATTAAAAAATGAAACACGTCACTATGAGCATAGTTCTTTTCCTGTGTCAAGCTCGCTAAAAAATGAAACAAATCCTCTCCTATTCAAGTCGAGTCTTTCATCCGATCTCGTAAATGAACCTTCATTCCATCTAGCTTTTAGTAACCAATAGTCTACTTAGTAGAATGAAATGAAGCTTGGGGGGCATGTGCTCTAGCAAGTTACGCTTGGGGGCATTCAAACTTATCTCAAGCATGATTTTTCCTTTGTTTCAAGCTTGTGTAAAAATGAAACAAACCCTTTCTCAAGCACAATTTTCCTATGTTTCAAGCTTGTGTAAAAATCAAACTGCTTTCAAGCATGATTTTTCCTTTGTTTCAAGCTTGTGTAAAAATGAAACAAACCTTTCTAAAGCATAGTTTTTCTCTGTTTCAAGATTTTGTAAAAATGAAAGCTATTTTGAGTTGATTTCTGTTATTATTTTCAAGACTCGTTAAACTCATGAAAATCTTGAGATTTTTTTTGCTATTTTTCATTCTCGTAAAATAGATGAAAATGTCGAGTTATTTCGGTCTTTTCCTGCTCGTTAATTAAATTGAAAGTCAGCCATATGAGTACATTTTTATCACTTTTTCAAACTTGTTAAAATTTATAGAAAAATCGAAACTACAGAGTATAATTTTATCACTTTTTCAGACTCTTGAAAATTACGAAAAAGCGAAACCTTGGAGTTCTCTTTTAAGCCCTTTTCAAACTCTCTAAAGATGAAAAGGTTGCCGAATACTTGACTATTCAAACTCGTTAAAGGAAATGAACAGTCATCCCTTCAGTATAAGTTTACCCCTTTTCCGGACTGAAATGGAATATTTACGAAAAGGTATAGATTGACTAATCATGGTCAATAGAGTTCTCTCCCACATTATTTTATCCTTTTTCGGGCCTGAGAGACTAAAATTATGAAAAAGTACACCCATGGAGTTTTCTTGATTTTTTTCTTCTCACTCCCTAAAAATGAAAAACACCGAATTTCTCCTATACTGGACTCATTAAAATTTAATAGTAAAGGACCTGTCGATTACAAACAGGAACAGACCACTCCTTCTTAGGGTTTGATTTTAAACTAAGTTGGACTCATCCGAAGGATGAGCTTATAAACAAGAAAATGTTATCCTCCTCAAGCTTGTAAAAAATAAAGAGGTACTTGCTAGAAATGGTGAGGGAAAAAGAGAGAAAACAAATCCATTTTTTACACTTTGATTTAAAATCAATATACCACTCTTGAACATGACACTTTTTGTCACACTTCTATTTGGGTTGGGAAAATATTTTTCCTATCAGTTAATGAAACCACATTGAAGGTATTCAGCTGGTTTCTGTGTATTAGCTTAGGGAAATTATTACCAAACCATCTGCAGTGTCATTATGTGTTCAAGAGGATAGTAAAACAAACCATTCATCTGCAAATATTTTTCTCCATTCGCGTTGACCATCCCTGAGTCAATTCTTGCAAAAAAATTCTTCAAAACTTGATCTATGGTTTCGTGTCATGAGCTTGCTTACGGCGGATCACTTTCTATCGACAACAACTCATCATCTAGTAATTTTATCTAGAATCCGTCAGTACCTTGGAATCTACATGCCTTAATGGCAGGTTTCTCGCCTTCGATGACAGGTTGCATCATTGACCTTCGATCGAACGATTCTGTGAAATGTTCGACTTCAGATCACTTATTCACATTTCATGGATTGTATTGAGTACTTTGAGAGCCATCGTCATTATTGGTGGTTTTTATCACACTTTTTAATAGCTCACATCATTGACTGGTAATCAAGTGGGTTCTACCATGTTCGACTTCAACACATTTAATCACATGAATAGAATCGTACTAGCTCAACAAGCAGAAATCAAGACCTTGGATCTAGTTTCCACCATCCAGGATACGAGGAGTTTTATTATTCATTATGTAGTAGACTATTCATTACAGATGGTTGCATCCATGTTGTGTCTACAATATTGATGTAGTATTAAAATCATTTCTGTATCAGAACAAGTTTAGTTAGTTTTTGATCTGAGTATGGGAATGCCTACCAAAATGATATATATATATATATATATATATATATATATATATATATATATATTGCATTTAATGTTTTTACAGGATTCTGACTGGGGTGTCCATAGGCTAATCCTTGAAATGATAAAGGACTTCACTCTTCGAATTATCTCAGACTTCGCGCTTTAGGGGGCAATCTATTACGCATTATTTTGTCACCATGACATTTTATTTTCCATATCGGTTCATCAACACCTATATAATGCTCCCTTAGAAGTCTACAACCTTAAAGTTCCTAAACCAAATACTGAATTTGGAGAAAAGCTTGTAAAACTCATAAAAACCATAGCTTCGCACTTTTCCTAGCCATTACCTACAGTACCGCACCTTTTGTGAAGAAAAACTGTGGTACCTACTGTATGTTTTGTGTATTAAAACTGAGGACCCCCGTAAAAGGTAAAATGAGTGGGAAAGTAAGTTCTAGAAGCCCAGATGGTCAAATATTCTCCCAGTTGGAAGCTTCTAGAAGGCGTTATCTGGTCGAAGCCTTACTCCCTCCATTTATCATGAACATTCATTCCTTCATAAAAGGAGCATATTCCTTGGATTTTGAAACTTAATCCCTTGATAAGAGGACTCTATCCCTTCCATTTTGGAGTTGTAACCACTTTCCTTCTCCTATAAATTGAAGCTTTGGTTCAGTCTCAAGGGTACTGATTGAGATTGACTTAGAATTTCAGAATTTTTGAGGAGAAATGTTGTAGAAACTCAGACTCTCTTAACCGATCATTATGTGGGAATGATTACACACCCATGTTCATTTTAGCTGAGAGAGTGCAAAGCTTGTCAGAGTAAAGGAAACGCCTGTTGCGGACCCTAGAAAGACCTGTACGACATCAAGGCGGACAGGGTTGTAAGGCTCTTTCTTCATAAAAAATAATACGAATGAATCTCGTTTTCTAAATGAGTTCTTTAATTAAGTAGCTTGTTTATCATGTTTTATCATGAGTTCATGAATTAGTTTATACTTTGCAGGTGCTATTGATTTTTTTCATGTTTGTGATTGCAGATCTTTGAAGACAACTCTTTCTAGCAAATAGAAAGAAGATCATTATGAACAATGTTGGACTATAGGTAGGTCTTCAGAACACTTGTTGTAGCTAATTTTGAATCAAATATTATCTAGAGAAAATATTTTTTGTTTCTCTGTTTGTTGCTAGTTGTCCATAAGACACTTGGGAGGTCTGTCTTGTCAGCAAGAACGACTTATCCAGCCAACATGAATGCCATTTTTAATGCACCTGCTAGTTAATTTTATGTCATTATTGCAAAATGTGTGTATCTATCATATTTGATAATGCAATTTTAAGTTATGATTGTTTTAGATGTCTAAAGAAAATTAATAGATTCATTCAAATGAAAAATGTATAACCTGTTTTGTAATTTCCAGTTTTATTATATTAAACATTAACCATCAACTCACATCCATAGTAGCCTTTCTATCTACGTTAATGCAAAATGTTGTATACCATGTATTTTTTAAGGAAATTTTAGAATTTTATGATTGTTTTAGACACATCTATGTACACCTATAAATTTATGATTGTTTATAGATATCTCTATGTACTGTATATTAACATTATAAGAATGATTTAAAATGGAAAATGTATGAATTAAATGCAAATTTACTTTCATTTCTACATATTCATGAACTTAAAAATTTGTATTTGACCTTTAAAAGCATCAAACCACACTCACACCATGCAAATTGTACATGGTCATGTTTTATAACTTATATGTTTATGCACATGTTCATTTACAACATTGTATTAAAATTTAATTATCACCTTTAATAGATATCTACACCTAATTATATAACATTCACACATGTTCAAATGCATAACATGTACCACGTCTTTTGTAATTCACAACTTCAATTTAGATTCATTTTAAATAAGAGGTGACAAAACAACTTAAGTTTTAAAAACAAAACATTATCTAAGATCATATAAGTTAACATTATAACAACATGTGATCATGTATGCAAAATGTAACAACTAAATGCAAATGCAATTCAATCATTGTTACATATTTATGAACTTAAATATGTAAAACCATCCATGATTGTTTTAAATTACACATGATCATGGAAACTGTACCTAAATATCACCTTTAATAGACATCTATACCTAATTATATAACATTCCCACATGTTCATATAGTAACTAAAACATGATGAGAGTCACAAATCAAGATTGTCATAAAATATGCTTATAACCAACAAATCATGAGAGAAATATCCATAATTAAACAACCATTGAAGCCATATAATGACAAGCACATTTACTCATAAAATACCAAATGGAAAGGAGCTCTTATTAACATATGTGAATCCAACCAAGTCAGGGACTTCCACATACCACCTGACTATAGATTGGGTTGAACGAAATCTCTCTTTCACCCAATCACCCACATGCCATATTCCAAGCATGAATGTGGGATCTCATGGAATAAACCAAGTAAAATAAACTAGGGCTTCCGAAGGCCAAACCACCTCAACCCTCAACCAATTATTCCACCTCATCGTCATACATCACTAATCATCACCATATTGGTCTCTACCCAAGTATTCCAGGGCTTCAGAGCTTTGTTTCAAACCAAGGCTTCTATGAAATAGTAATTCAACCCACAACTGCTACTGACCTCTAGATTATTTGTCCAACGAGGGCTTACAGGATTATTAATTGAACCCACCAAGGGCTCCAGTGTGTTTTTGCAATCAAGGCTTCCAGGACTAGTAACTCAACCCAAGCTGTTACAGGGGTTCCAAAGCGTTTTTCCAACCAAGACTCTAGGAACAAAAAAATCAACCCGTATCCATAAGAAACATGAGTGCCAACTAGAAAACATAAGGAAAAACTCACAAAATCATGGCTATCCAGGAATTGGCAAGGCTAAGACAAACCACTATCAATCTAATAAATCATCATTTTCAATGACATATCAAAACTAAGAAACCACATGCATGTGTCATGAATGTTAAAACTAGTAAGGAAGTCATACACACATATCGGTCATGTATGTAAAACCCATTGTAGTTGGTGATTGCATTGTCCCATTGTGCTTCTACTCTTCCTTTTCCTTCTTGCTTCAAATCCCATGTATGACACACTCCTCCAAGAGTTCTTCTAGAAGAATCTAAGTTTCTAAGATTATGTGAGAGAGAGAATAGAATGATGGTGTGAAAGCCTGAACTCAAAAAAAAAAAAAACGACTACAAAAAGTCGTGAACTGATCATCGGAAGAATTTTTATCATTGAGGCCTCTCTTTTCTTCATTTTCTCTATTTTTCCTTCACTTTCATTCTGACATGCCACATGTGACCTTTCACCTTCCTTTTCTCCTATTTTCCATTATTTTCATAAGTAGATTCCAATTAATGCCACTTTTCCTTTGTCAATTTCCACAGCTATTAATTAAGCACCAATGATCCCTGTCACTATGTTTTTTTGTAAAAATAAACTTGGAATATGTGTCCCATGACCTTGGTTATTGTTTTTCCTTTATTAAATTTATTACACGGACTTTAACTAGGGTTGTTACAACAATTATCCCACATGATCCTTACTTTTCAAAACACGAAGTTAATAACCAGTCTTTTCAAAGTTAGAGTGAGGATCACATTGAAAGTGCTAGAAAAGCTCTTGGTCTGACTCTTTCGAGGTAGAATAGATCCAAGTGAATGTTACCCTCACTAAAGGGACTCTGCCATAAAGTTAGGTGAAAAAAAAATTCCCTATCAACATTATTCAACTTTTGATTCCTTAATCTTCATGCAAGGGATGAAATTCTTAGGCTCGTTGTAGTAAGAGCCTTCCTTATTGATGCAACTTTGAATTAACTCATTATAATGTTGGACTCATAAGGGATAGAACATGAACCTTATTTATTCCCATGCTTATTGATTTCAAATATTCTCATCCAAGGGTGGTTTCCCAATGGTGGATTAAACGACTTTTATCACGTCAATGATCGATGACCATAATACTTGCATCCAGTCACACTAGTTCCACTTTTTGGACCTGGAGGTATTAAACCTATAATGGCATTGTTTCGACCGCCATTCACCAGATGAGTTCTCTATGCTCTTTAACAAAAAAAGGTATTTCCTCCCACTAACATAAACTTAACATATATTTTGACATGGAGCAGTCACAAAAAATCATGCTAACTCGATTAAATTCAAAAAGAGTATTTACAAAGAATGATGGCTCGTTATTCAAGCTCTTGAACTCTATCCCTTTCGATAAAACCTCTATATTAAGTCTATGCATATACATATAAACAAGGAGCTGAATTGAGATATTTCTTTAGACACTTGTCCTAGCCCTAAACTACCTCACAAATTATAAGATTTTAATTTCAATTATAAAGGCCACATTAACCCCAAAGCATGATCTCATAAGAAAAGCCAACTCCTTAAGCTGACTAACAACCTATTACTCCTATATTCTTCCAAAATCAAGACACTTGTCTCCAAAATACACTTTGCTAATTCTAATTTGTATTATTTAAAATGAGGAAATAATTCCTTTTCATATTTTACATGACTCCCCCTTTGGGTCTCAAATTGTTGACTCGTTGGGACTCTTGCATCATTTATATATGTATGTGTGTATGTATGTATTATAATTTTAAATATTGTTCTTCTTGTCATATTTTATCTAAAATTATTATATTTTATATGTCTTATTATGCTAGTTCATAGAAATAATTTCTAATTTTTTTCATATGTTATCTAATTTTATGATAAATAAAATTATTACTAATTAAAATAATATTTAATATCAATTATATATAAATCACTTCTTTAAGCAAATGATGAATTCACCTGAGAATTTAACACCTTTTTTTTCAAAAAATCTGAAACTATGAGAATATGAATCATTGTTTTAATGGCGGAAATATATTAAAAATCCTCAAGAACTCCTAGAGTAACTAAAACTCTAAAAAAAATATCTATAACCTAAATTTTCAAAAATATATATAGGATGAGATTTCATCAAAAACTTTCCATAAAAACAATTTTTTTCTGAGATAAAACATTTCATGTTTAGAAAACTCTTATAAATAGGTTAATTTTAACTAATAGATGACATTACCTTTTGGTCATCTCCTAGTACTTTTAAGCAAGATTGTGATTTTATTTTTTTGGTTTAAAATGAACTTTTGAATCCATGATTAGATTGAGCACCCTAAATAACCCATGTGACACTCAAAATTTACAAATTAAACAAATTAAACTTATAATTCTTAAAAATCTCTACCATATCTTAGAAAATTTTAACTACATTGGAAAAATGATCTATTAATTAGATTAGACTATGCTTAATCTAATCTAACTAATATACCAAATAGTTCTTTCCTAACACTATATACATAAGTTCTTTCCCAATACTATATATATAATTTATTTAAACATTCCTTATAAATTCAATAATTTCTAATTTAATAAAGTATTATACCTTCCTATGATTCCTAGATAATAAATATTATTATATATGCCTTACATAAATAATGCAAGCAACATGAAATACATTCACACTATATAATAATATAATGTATTTAAAGAATTTAATTATTTTTTATAGTGAAAAAAAATTAATAATAAAAATATTTCATTTAATATTATAAATAAAATAATTATTAATGTTTTGGATCATAAAATAATTTATATAGTCTAATTTATAGTCATACAATTTCAAGAAAGAATGTGATTTTTTAATATTTAAAATACATTTTGGAATGTATAAAATGATTTAGCCCTGTGGAAAAACCCATGAGAAACTCTAATGATACAGATTAAAGAATTTCAACTCGAGCTTTTAAAAAAATTTGTTGGATTTTGATTAAAATTGATCATAAAAATGTCATGAAAAAAGTAATCTTGTATATAAATTAGACTAAGACTAACATAAAATTGTGATTTTTAATTATAATTTTTTTTTTTTTTTTTATAATTCTACAATGCCATCGAGAAATAATCTTAAGTTGATAAGTGGTTTAATTTAAAGAAAATTGCTAATTTTCGAAGAAATATAGTCTAGAAACCAAATGTCTATTTTAGAAAAATGTATATAATTTATTTAATTAATATCATTTAGTTTCTCTTTAAAAACTGAATAATTTGGACGTATTATACCTTCCTTCCTTTACTAGATAATAAAGGAGTAGTCTTTAAGTCTGACTTTTTGGAAATTTTTCAGATTTATAAAGACTACTCCATACATTCACAAAAATTGCATCAAAATTGAAATGTATTGTTCAATGCTAAATTAATAGGGAGTCATGTTTAAGTGCGGCTTTTTGGAGCTTCTAGTAGATTTATGCTTGAATTGAGGGAGTATTTTTTGTTCAAATTTTTCACTGCATATATGAATTAAACATCCTCAAAAACCATGGGGAACTTCTATTGTGAAGAGCTTACCCATAAAACTTGTGATTTCAATGAATCACTCTTCGAGTCTAGACAAATTAGATGGGAAAATAAACTAGAAAACTTTTCAAAACTTCCCACCTAAATTGTGGGAACTAACTCTATGTCAATATATTAATTTACCTGTTATGTGAAGGATTTATCCACATGGTAGTATATTATGCAAAGGGTGCAATAAAACCTTCAAGTTATGGTTAAATCAAATTGTTAAGAAATAATATTTTTAATAATATTGAAAAATACATATTTTTTAATAAGTTGTTGAAGTATGAGGGTTTCCCAGTGCATTATATTGGATATCATTTTTTGGATTTAATTGCGTGATGCTCACAGGGGTGAAGAAGTGGGATTGAAACTAGTGGGTGAAAAAGTGGGATTGAAACTAGTGAAATGAATCACATAGCGTCAGTCATCACTTTCGGGGCTTGCACCCGGTAACTAGCACTTCCGAGGAGGTCACCTATCCCACAATGCATCTGACTCAAACACGCTTAACTGTGTATTTTTTCCCCATAATCAAGCCCACTTACCATGCTACCTCATTTGAAAAACCTTAGAAGTGTTATGCCTCATGAACCATTCAAGTAGAGCTCCCTTTACTCTTTGTATTTAAGTATGAGGGTTTTCCCTAGTGCATTATATTAGATACCATTTTTGGGATTCAACTGAGTTAAGTATGTCATTCATGTATGACCATTTCCAGGAGAGGTAGTAGTAACTGACCAATTTAATTTTTGAATATTTCACTTACAACTCATTGCATTAGTGATGCTCACAGCGGTAAAGGCTTTTGATATGGTTCCTAGAAACAACCTATGGAATATATTAGAAGACCTAAATTTTCCTTTCGAGCTAAGAGCAACCGCTATAAGGTTATACGAGAATGTAATTGCCAAGTTAAAGAGCAATGAGGGCTAGTTGAAAGATATTAAGTGTAATATCAGAGTTAAACAAGGTTTCCCCCTCTCCCCTACCCTATTTGGCATTTACATCGACAAGCTAGAAGGTTGTTCAGAGGAAGCAGGATGTGCTAGCACGATCTTAGCTGGGATAGTCATCATCCTTCTTCTCTATGCTGACGATATTTTTATTCTCGCAAGGTGCCCTTCTAATCCTGATAAGCAACTTAGACTTCTTAAGGATTTCTGCTCTACAATGGGTATGTCTGTTAACACTAACAAAACAAAATTTATGGTTATCAAATCCAAGAAGGAAACTTACGCTAATTTTATGTATGACAATAGTAACTTGGAGGAAGTGTTTTCTTACAAGTACCTAGGAATTGATATTCATCACAAGCTCAACTAGAACTATAACATTCACAAAAGGATTAATGGGGGTTGGAAAGCTTCTTTTGGTCTTGAAAATAATTGTAAAATGGAAAACCTCGTAATGTGGGATAGAAAGAAGTTCCTATTTGAAACTTTAGTCACTCCTATTATCTTATATGGATGTGAGGTTTGGGGTTGCAGCATCTCTAGAGAATCCTGGAGAAATATTGAGCAAATCCAGAAACATTTTATAACATATAACCTTAAAATTAAAATCAATACATCGTATCCTATTCTCCTTATAGAAGTGGGTATTTCCCCTATCGAGAGCCTAGCTATGGTTAGGCTTCTGTTGTACAATCATAAGCTCAATATCATAGGAGACCATACACTTCCTAAGCTAGGATTAAATTCCAGCCAAAACCACCTAAGACTTAAAAGAGGTTGGTATAAATACACCAAGGCCTGGTTAAACCATTGGGAGATCGACGATAATGTTGCATTGAAAAAGGTTAATAACATTAAAACAGAATTTACTTCTAAGTTCAAAGAAAAATGTGGTGTGAGAAAGATCTAGCAGCTAAAAGAAAATTAAGATATTATAAGGAGGTCATCAACCCCACCCTAGAATATCAAAAGTGTCTATCTATTTTAACAAACTCAAAGAAGAAAATTAATATAGCCAAGATTAGAACGAACTCTCATGAGCTCCATAGTGAAACAGGTCGTTGGATGGTTCCTAAAACACCATGGATGGAAAGGATCTGCCATCTCTCTGAGAATATCAACATCGAGGACGAAAATCACTTCCTCTTACAACCACATTAGAGCTCAATTTCGTAATATTTGTTGCAATACTGACCTTCCTAGCTTTTTAAGATGTCAAAATTATAGTGAGCTCAGAAGGCTTCTCTCCAATATTTTCAAGCATAGGAATAAAATCTTAAAACAAACTAAATAACTCTTTTCTTTAGGTCTGATAGACCAAAGATTGGTTTGAGTGGACGTTAACCATCGTAATCATCATCATCAAAGAAGTGGGATTGAAACTAGTGAAATGAATCACATAGTGTTAATCATAAATTGTATTGATCAATATTAAACTAGTAGTGGTCAAAATGCACATTAATTATTAATGACTTAAATTCACATCAATTGTTAGAGCCTTGCCTTAAAATATATGAATAATAAAATTCTTTTAAAACATTTAATTATTATTTATAATGTTATATTTTTCCCTATACTATATATAATTTATCTAATTATTATTATTTAATTTTTTCCAACAAATTCAATAACTTTACTAAATTTAATAGTAAAATTTTATTATATCCTCTTTTTTTTCCAAAGAACTATTTGAGCAAATACACTAGAGAATAACTTATATAATTCTAAAATATGATGTAAAATTGATTTTAAATTAATAAGTCATCTTACTTTAATTTAATGAAATACATTTAACAAACCAAAAAGACTAATCTAACTAAAAATATTAATCTAACTAATAATGAAATAATTTATATTTTATTTAATAATTATTATTTATTTATTCCTTTTAAATTCAATAATTTTTACTTCACTTTAATTCTAAAATATGATATAAACTTGGTTTTACGTTAATAAATCATCTTACTTTAACTTAATGAAATACATTTAACTACCCAAAAAGACTGATCTAACTAAAGAGCTTAATCTAACTAATAATTTATAATTTATTTAATAATTACTATTTATTTATTCCTTATAAATTCAATAATTTTTACTGAACTTAATAATAAATAAGTATTATAAATTTTTTTTTCCAAAACAGTTTTAGAGTAAATCTACTTAAAGGAAACACTTAGCATTATTTTATTAGAAAACCTTAACAAACCCTATAACCTCTCATTCTCATTAGCAAGGTGCTTTCAATTACAAAAAAAATTACCAATTGAACTAACGGTTAAGACTAAATATTATACCTTCCTACCATTACTAAATAAGAAAATCAATATAAAATATATAATGCACTTTCAAAAAAATGTTAATTATAAGGTATATTCAACTTTAATTTATAAATAAAATAATGTATAATATTTTGAACTATAATTTAAAATTGGTTTTACTGAAATTATAATTAAAAAAAAAAGCATATTTAAAAATTCTATAATAATATCTAAAATTGATAATTCACTTTTGTTTAATTTAATGTAATATATTAAATACCACAATTAATACATTCTGTGTTTGATAGCTAACATATAATGGATCTTTCCAGCATTTAATAAAGAAAATGTTAAATTAAATATTTTGATATTAGGGGTATATTTTTTTATATTACATCATTAATAATGCATTTAAAACAAAAATACTAATAATAAAGAATATTCCACTTTAATTTATAAATAAAATAATGTATAATATTTTGAAGGAAAATTATTTTTAATTAAATTATAATTCAAAAAACAGGTATAAAATCCTATAATAATATTTTTAATTGATAAGTCATTTTTTAATTAATTTAATGAAATAAATTAACCACCACAATAGCACATTTTGTGTTTGATAGTTAAAATATAATGGATTTTTCCACCGTTAATAAAGCAAATGTTAAATTAAATATCAAATAGTAGGGACCTATATTTTGATATTACATAGTGTTGCGAATAAGAATTTATTTATTTGTCTTTTTTAATATCATATATAATTTATTTATTTTTTATTATTTAACTTTTTTTTATTAAATTAATAATTCATATTATTATGATGATGGTTAATGTCTATTTAGATCAAATTTTGGTTTATTTGACTTAAAGAAGATAATTATTTAGTTTGTTTTAAAATTGTATTCTTATTATCAAAGAGCTTGGAGAGAAGTGTCTCAACCTCACTATAATTTTGACATGTTAAAAGGCTAGGAAGGTAGGTATTGCAACGAAGGTTATGAAATGAGATCTAGTGAGATGTATATCCTTTCCACCTATGATGTTTTAGGAACTGCCCAACCCCTTGTTTCACTATAGAGATCATGGGAGTTTTGTCCTTCTCTTGGCTATATTAATTTTTTTCTTTGAGCTAATTAAAACAGAAATACTTTTGATCTTCCAACCATATAATCATCTAATGCACTTAAAACATTAATTTCTATTTAGTTTCATAATAAATAAATATTATATACTCCCATTACTATAAGATAATAAATATTATCATATATATTGAAGCAAGTAATATGAAATATATTCCAAGTATATGATAATATGATACATTCAAATCAATTATTTATTTATAATAGATAAATATTAATAATAATAAAATATTTATAAATAAATTAATTTATAAAGTTGTGGAATATAATCTAAAACTAATATTAACTGGATAGTTTATTTTGGTTTAATTTAACGAAATGGGCTTATTACGTGAAAAGCACATGTCACAGGCCGGCTTATTTAACAAATATTATATAATAGAATTTTCTATTATTTAAAAAAATAATTCAATAAATTTTAATACCTTTAATATTAAAGACTTATTTGTTAGTGTTTTAATGGGAATTTAAAATAGTAATGTGAGGTTAAGATTTTTGTACATATATAATAAATAATCTAAAATTAAGATAATTTACTTAATAGTGGAGATATTTATTACTAGTTATTTTTTCTTAAATTTTTATTACAAATTAATTTATTAATTTTGTGAAAAAGAAAAAATTGTAATAACTAGTTTAGCTATTATTTCCTAAATTTTTATTATAAATTAATTTATTACTTTTCTTAAATAAAAAATTATAAAATTAGTTTAGTTCTATTTTAATATGGAATTTATCAGAGGTTAAAAGGAGTTAAATTTCTCAATGTGTAAACATCAGTTTTGAGTGTGAAACTTATTTGACGGAGTCAAAATGATTACAACTCTTTTGAGTGTAAAAATCTAGTCAAAATGATTACACAACACAACATAATATAATAGTCTAGTATAACATAGATGTTTTAATGTCCTGTAAACATTTTGACTAGATCAATATAAAATAAATATAAGAATAAAATTTAAATAAAAATAAAATTACAAAATTAATAATTATAGTTATAGTTATAATTAATTAATAATTAAAGTAGCTTTGTTAACTTTGAATTTACCAAGTTCCAAGAAGTGATTTAAAAGATATTTAAATCTAAGGCTTATAAAAAATTGACATGAATCTAAGCTGCCTTTATTTTTATTTTTATGTAATTTGATGAAATCAAAATCTTTATAAATAAAATATTACAACATCTCTTCTATGTTTATGTATAATATGATAATATACCATCATCTCTTTAATTAAAACATTTTGAAATTTCTATTTTTTAATTTTACCATAGCTTAATATTATGGATAACTTACAATTAATTATGAATTAACTTATTAATTATGAATTAATACTAATTAACTCATACTTATCCATTTTAATTATAACACCCCAACATTTAAGCATCATTAATTAAATCTTTATACTGATTTTTTTTTGCTTATTAAATATTATACTATTTTAATTTTGGATCCTATAATTAAAATAGATAAGTGTGAATTAATTATCATTAATAACATGTTTAATATAAATTGAAACCATACCCTCGAATTGCGTTGCAGAGTCAAGAATATACATGCGACAGCTTGCCACGCTGAAATATTCATTAAATTTATTCTTCTTATAAGCTTTTCCTATGGATTCTCCAGGAAGGATTTTTGTTCTGTATCTGGTGGTGATAGTACTTGCTGTTCCAGTAAGAAATTTTCTTTTTCTTAAGTATTGAATTGCCATTTGCGTTTACATGTTTATTATTATAGTGGAAATCCCTTTCTTCCAAGTAAATTGTGTTCTGTAAGTCTTTATATATATATATATGAATGATTGATTTAGCTGCTTTTTATCCATGAATTCGCAGATCTACGTGGAAGCCACTGGGTCAGGAGATTCAGCAACAGATGATGTGAGTATTTACATTTTGAATATTAATCTAGTAATATAATTATTTCTCATAGGAGTAAAGAGGCCCATTTTGACATATATTGAGCTAATCGCATTGGGTTCCTTTTTTCCTGATTCTAGCTGCAAGAAAATGGAATGAGCAGATGGCTTCAGGAGGCAATAGGTATCTACTCTAAAAGGCGTACATTGTATTGCCGCCGCCCTTTTTTTAATGTTTGATATTGTTTTGGGGGTTGACAACAAAAGCATAGGCATCAATTTTGTCACTGTTACTGTTTTAATTTTTTAATATCAATTTCAATTTCATTTTGGAAACACTTCTGGTTGATGATGATTTAACTTGTTCTTGGGTGTTGCTTGTCTTTCACACCAATTATTGTCGGTTGTTGTTTGTATTCAATGCTCATTTCATCCATTATTGGTTGATTATTTTTTATTGTGAGTTCTTGTTGTCAATGCTTCTTTCAATTTTCTTGTAAAATCTGATTTCGTTAAGATATTTGTTGTCTCATTTTGATATCAATAGTTGTTGTTACTTTCAAATTTCTCTGGTGAAGTCAGAGTTTTTCAAAAGTGTATTTTGTTAAACATCCTGGAGGTATTATATTTAAAGTTGTATTTTCTCAAGACAATCTAAATAATTAGCTTTTAAGCTTTCAGTCTTACCATTTTTTTTTCTACTTAAGCTAACTTTATTTTTTTGTTGCAGTGTTCCCTTTAACGTCCTATGGGGTTCCAGGTAAAATAGGTTCTGTTATTAGTATTACTTTTTTGGGAGATTTTAGATTTTAAAGTTTTTTTTGAAAGACCATTGATCATAGTAACACTTGTTTGAAATGGATTAAGCTACTTCATATTTAAATCTTGCAATACTTTAATTTATTTCAATTGAAATTGGAATATTGCATATTTTATCTATTCTACAATGTAATATTAAGAACAATTTAATTAAACTAATATGTTTTTTGTATTTTTTTTTGGTTTAATAGTTTCTTCGCCAATCTCACCACCTAAAACTTCCAGTGCTCCCGCAAAATCTCCAAGCGCTCCCGCAGGAGCTCCAACTTCAAGTCCTCCCCAAAGTGCTCCGATAGGTAAGCAATTAATTTATAATTTTGTACAGTTCTTAAGCCTCATAAGTATCTTACACTTTTCCACTGTCACCTAATTACTTATTTTTATATACAAATGCATTACACTTATATATTTAAATTCTACTTATTGTATCTCTAGACTTTAAAACATGCAGGAAGGGAAACAATGTGTTCTTTAGTTTTCCTTTACATTTTATGTTTGGTTATTTTTATACAAATGTTGTCTTTAACTTATTTATGATTTTTTTTTATTTTTTTTTTATCATAGTCTGTTTTTTAATGGGTTTTATATTTTATGTTTTATTTTGAATATACTTATATTTTGTTATTTTTATAGAAATGTTGCTTTTAATTTCTTTATGATTTATTTTTTATTTTTACCTTGTTATTTAGGAGCTTTTCTTTTAGCATAGTCTATTTTTTAATTGGTTTTTAGTGTTTGTATATAGTATATTTTGTGTTTAATTTTTATTATATTTAAATTTTATGGTTACTAAATTTTTGAAATTTGTATCTCAAATTATTTTATTATTATATTCTTAGGTTTTAAAGCTTTGTTTAGTTTTCTTTTTAGGTGAGAAAATAGTTTAACATTCCTCATTTTTATAGATATAATTTTTTGGTTTTTTTAAGGCTCCAAAGGTTGACTTATATATTTTATGTTCCTTTAATCTTAGAAAGATAATTCAGAGTTAGGATAATGGAATTTCTTTTTTGGTGTAAGATACTTAAAGTTAAAAGAATGTTGATGGTTTATTTAAACTGTCTTTTAAACTAGCAAATATTTGATATTTTTTTATTGTAAAGTGAATACATAATTTCTTGCTGATTTATTTTTAATTACTTAATTTCTAGAATTTTAACCATTTCTAGAAAGGCCCCTCAAACAAACTACTTTATTATAAGAGAAGATTGATGAGAAAATATATAGAAGAAGATTAATGAGAGACTATTGAGAAAAAGAAAAAAAAAATTTTATAACCTCATTTTCATAAAAAGATACTTTATTTTTTCTCTCATACATTAAAAAAAAATGCTTCCTACATTTGATGAATAATAAACCAGAAAAACCATAAACAATGACTATAGGTCTCCCCGCAACAAAGAGAATCAAACTAATGAACAAATACAACTAACAACTCTATCTTAAAAAACCATTTGTACTAAGTCTTTCATTGAATTGGCACAGATGAAGAGGAAGAAAAAGTTCCTTTGCTCTTTTAAGTTGTCTTAAGAAATCAAGCCTTATACTCAGCATTATTAATTGGGGAATGCATTGATTAACGCAGATTGCAAAGCAGCATGTGGAGAAAGATGTAAAAAGGCATCCCGTCAAAAGATATGTTTAAGAGCTTGTGGCACCTGTTGTGCGAGATGCCACTGTGTCCCTCCAGGTACATCTGGAAACGAGAATGTATGCCCTTGCTATGCGAACATGAGAACACGTAACAATAGACGTAAGTGCCCATGAATATGACACGTGCAGTACGAGTATTATGGTTTCAAGACCTTGAGTCATATATAGTTATATAATTTTTATCGAAGGCACACATAAGATATAAATAAGATCTAACTCTGATGGTTGCAAATAAAAAATGCATCAACCTGAGGTTGATTGTATTATCTTGAATGATTATGTGGGAAGGCTGGAAATTTCTCTTTTGATATTGCGAGATTTTTGTTATGATGAGATTCTACATATGCTTAATATCAAAGTCTTATAATGAGGAAGGACCTTGTTGACAACTTGACATATGACCTATCAATTTGATTTCTTTTGTTTTGTTTATGAAGTTTTATCAATGTTTCCATATAGGTATTTTATGATTTGAAAATGTGTAGACAATTACATTACAATAAATTAAATTTATGCTGTGAAATAAAAGGTTCCCTTATTTTCAGAAAAGACTCGGCTTTCGGGGGTGTTTTGAGTGGAGTCCATGTTGAAGGTAGAAATGAATTTATTACCATCAAAACATCAAAATATAAGAGCATCTAAAATCTTGATGCTGGATAGATATAACTCAGTTTTCGATTTCTAAAAATATTAATTTTTAAGCAAAATAAAATTTTAGACTACTCTGTTAAAAATTAATAACAACCATGTTTTACTGTGTTTCGTAAATTTTGGACTTCTTTTTAATAATATTGTAAAACAGTACACGGAAAGAATGCAACATCTAGCCACTTGAGAAAATTTGCCGTTGGGCAGAAGGTGAAAGGGACCCTGGCAATGGAGGTGCTGTTGGTTGCACAAGATTCCATGTGGCCTATTTTACTGTATCTAAATATCCATCCTCCTTCAAAGCTGAGACTCTTGTGATTTCATTATCAAATCCACATTTTTTTTTGCTGGTTTCAGAAACACTGGTATGGCCATGACTGTTACGTATTTGAGAGATATGACTGTACATATGGTTATGACTGTTATGTATTTGATGCATGTGATTCATGAGAGGCGTCATCTTGTAAGAGGGGTTCGTTAATGTCCACGCTGCAATTTGTGGTGTTGTGAGTGTTAGATCCGTTATTGTAATCATTGTTTTCCTTCCCCACAGTGATGTATAAAGTCTAGCCATGATCAATATTGTTCGCAACAAACTGCACACCGAACAGCAAAAACCGTGATGATCAAAATCACATTTAATCACACCAATGTTGAATTAAATAAAATTGGCAAGATATGGGCTGATGACCTTCGAGGTGAAATTTTATGTGAAGCATGGAATGTTCCATAATTGCAACCAATACTGTTATTGCAGGGTGAAACATTGCAACAAAGATTGGTCCTCTTACAGGTATGCAGTACATATGTACAAAGAAGGTGAAACATGAACATAATATCCCCTGCACCAATATGAACGCATATTTTCAAAAGCAGATACTAGGCTCTCAACTGGTTTTACCACACAAAACAGTACATAATGTGAAGGAAATGGATGCTTGAAGATATGTTCAAGTAATAGAGAAACGAGTGTCACAGTGTCAAGAATGGTGAGAAGCTGAATGCCCCATTGTAGCTTCCAAGCAGAGGCATTTGGCTTAAAACATAAAGCCAACCAAATGGATTGTACTGTTCCTTGTAGCAACATGACTGATGTTAATGATACTTTAGCTGGATATTTCCTCACAGCCGGAACCTGTAATCAAAACAATATAAACTTTGCACATGTCTCATATTTCCAGGTGGGATGAAAAATTATGGGTTTCCAGATTAGACCTGAAAAGTCATCCAGATAGATTAAAATATAGAGCTCCCAAACATCACTAACGCCCCCAACATCCTTGTGTTAAGTTCATGCTCATGAAGGACTGTGAGGAGTACAGGGACCTGGTATAATGTCATATTCATTGCACCACCCACACCAAGAATCGTGCCTACAACGTTTGCTCGACCATACTTACTTCTCACATAAAGTTTCTCCATTCTGAACCATTGGCCACACCAAATAAAACAATTTAAGTGGAGCAGAGAAAGTAACAGGAATCCTTATTCTTAATTTGTTATATTCTGGAGTTTTTGGAGGTCTCCAAAACTATTTCTGAGAGGCCATGACTGCAGTATTTTTACCAATGTGGAAATCTCACATAACCAAACATGTTTAAAATATTGAACCCAAAGCATGGTAATACATATTACTTGTAGTCTGAAATTTGATTTAGACAAAATGAGAAGGTATGTCTCATGAATTGAGTTGTAAGTAGACGTACACAGATGTTGTGGCCAACACAAATGTGACAGCAGGAAGGGTTTTTCCTGCTAGCAGGAACATATGGTTTTTTCATCTTTTTCTAACACCTTGTTGCCACTTTTCCTGTTCAAAAGAAGAGTGCAAGAGAAATGTAATAACCTGCATACATTCTTTACAGTTTGAGAGGATGAAGGGTCTGAGTTGTATCATTGTTAATGGATTGTAAAAAGGAAACTTGCGTATAAGCACATGAACTACTAATCAAGGGAATCCTTGAATGAACAACTGACATCAACGAAGAATTCATTTGATTTTAAATTTGAGAAGGAAATTCAGCGGTCCTGGCATGTCCAAATTCTGAAAAGCTAAAGTAAATTAAGTCCATAAATTTGATGATATCCAAACTTCTGTTAGCCCCAAGGACTCAACTCCTCAACGCCTTAGCCTATAATAATACCACCAAAAAAATATTTTCCCTGCTTACACAGCCAGAAATATATTTCACAGCTTAGGCTTGGCTAGATTAAGTTGTGCTCATTGCATGATGTCGCTTATATATCGATATTATATTTTCACCTCTCTTTCACACCTCAACATTAAATCTGGTTATTTTATCAGTCTTCAGAACTCATGTTACCTATCATAGAAATGCTAAAAATGCTTTTCTGGCCATCGTAATAAAACAAAAATTCTGCAGTTCCAACTTCTAAGAAAGGTCTAGATGTGTTCCACACAAACCTATGATATTGTGATGCAATATCCTGAATCTAGATGTGAATGAAAACTAAAGCTTTTACAAATTTGCAAAATCAACAGCTGTATTGACGATTCAGAAAGTCAACTCTACCCCTCAAATTTGATGAAACATCTACTGACATGGACCCAACTTATTTTCTACCTCCACATACTAAATAAATAACCAATATAAGGCTGAAAACAATATTCTATTAAAGTTAATTCTAATATTCTATTAAAGTTAATTCTACAAGAAGATGGGAGAGGAAAATCCAGCCTCAATGAAGAGAAACAAGGTGATCTGCAGTCCGGGTAGGGATGGGGGAATCCATGTACACTCCATGTGTTTAACAGTGCATTGAATTTAAACGATGTAGTATGTAAATTAAATATGAACACTACCACAGACCAGTCTAAAACCAAATGCATTGAATTTAAACGATGTAGTATGTAAATTAAATATGAACACTACCACAGACCAGTCTAAAACCAAACTTGATATGCACCAAGTTCGAGGATATATCTCCCAAGTCCACTCGTGGAAAATGCATAATATATTGAATTTGAGATATCCAACCTCAACATGCATATGTTTAGTTGGGTATGTGTTATGGTATATATTCAACTGATAATAGCATGCATTGTGAAAAATATTGTTCAAATTTTACCTTTTGAAGTGTTTTCATTTTATAAAACTCTATTTTTTAAAAAGAAAACAATATATAAATTACAAACAAAACACAAATCACGCCTAAAATTGAACACAAGCGTGGTTACGTGTTTCTTAGCCCAAACATCACTACATCTTTCTTAGCACAAATAAAAGAGAATATGTCCCAATTTCTTTGCCATGGTCTCTATGCTTGCTCCTTTAAAATAGATGGTTAGACCAGAAGTACAAACCCAAATACTAACTGTAGATTTCTGAGCCAAAACATTATTGAGATATGAAGCGAAAATAATTACAAAATACCTTATTCGAATTGCTGCGAATATGCGGAACCCATCAATCGATGGCTTTCAAAAGGTATTAAGGATGTGGGTGATTCATCAACCGTAATTTCGAAGCCCAAAGATGATACAAAATTTATTATAAATTTTCCGGGAAATCACATAAAGAATTTTTGGAACCAAAATTACAGATATGAAAAGGATTATCACAAAAGACCCAAATCCAATTTCTACGAATATACAAAGCCCATCAATCTATGGTTTCAAACTGGCATTATGTAGGACACACAACACAACATAAACTGGAAACAAACTTCAACAATATATTAATGAATGTCTCAAGGAATGATGTACAATGTATACACATATAAATACATCAAGAAACTGTTGAATCAGTTCCCTAGATCTCTTGGGTTCTAATAACCTATTACCTAACATAAACTAACCCAAGAATTAATTGCCTAACATATTCTTCTAGCTAAAATAGTAGAGACAACTTCTCAACTACAAATTTTCCAATGCAAAATATTAAACAGATATGAAAAGAATAATTGCCTAAGACACCATTCAAATTCCTGCCATTATGCAACCACCACCCATCCCTTGTTTCAAAATGGGTATTTTCATGGCTTAAAAAACAGGCGGCTGGTGCATCAATTACAAATTTCCAAAATATTTATATAGATATGATGAGAATATTCACCGAAGACCCTATTCAAAATCTTTACTATATGCAACAACCATCACTCCATGGCTTCAAATGGGTATTTTTTCTAGCTAAAGCAGTTGGGCGAATTATCAACTCTAAATTTCCAAGCCATAATGTTTTACATATTTGAACAAAATAGTTAATTAATAACGAAGAACCCAATCCAAACTCCTCCGTGTACGCAAAAAACAACATTTAGTGACTTCAAAAATTCAAATGGGTGTTCTTCTAGGTGGCTCATCAGTTCCAGTCCCTCGTAATATGCAAAACCCATCAATCCATGATTCAAACATGTATTCTTCCATTTAGGAAAGAAAGTGGTTGATTCAACTAAATTCATTAAATATAATGTATACAAAGCTCCCTTGTAATTTCATATAATACCCTGTGTAATTTCACACAATAGATATCAAAAAACTGATATAACAAAGAGAGCTGAAATGCCTACCCAACACATTTATTTGAATCATCATCAAATAGTATTATTTCAAATATATGAATGTCTTCGTAATCTAATTATAATTATGTTTATGAGAAAAGAAACCCCACCATGATCCAAGATGTACAGATTTAGCTTTGCATAATCATATAATTTCACTAGTTTCAATCCCATTTTTTCACCTTTGTGAGTATTAATCGATACAATGAGTGCTAAGTGGACTATTCAAAAATCATAAGAAATTAGTGAGTTATAACGACCTTCCTTGAAAATGGTCATAGTTGGATGACTTTCTTAACTCATTTAACTCCCAAAAAATGATATATAATATAATTCACTACCGAAACCCCTCAACACTTAAAAACTAATTCTTCATCAAAAAAATCAATGGGATTAAATAAAACTTGATTGGCTTCCTAAACGAAAGGCCCCCAAATGCTAAACCTTGGTAATGATTATCTAGGAGCTCAAGAAAAGGATATTGGGCATACTCATTTTGGGTATAAGTATAAAAAAACATGGTGTGATTTGTTCACAGATGTAGTCTAACCATTGCATAGTGAATCCGTAATTGTCATCTACGACGAGCATTGGGAGTAAGACGATCCGTGGATTTTGTAGTGTTGTCCAACAGGCCCCTCAACAAGAAACTAATTAGGTTTTCTCCCAAAAATGGGGGCATTCATCAAAATCCTCACATCACTTGTCTTAAACACTTTTGTCTCCATTTCGTCTTGTTGTGGCAGATCCGCCAATGAAGCTTTGCGGATTCGACACTATTTCATCAGCAAAAGCTGGTGAATATTCATTTATGAAATTGTCGAAGGCAATCAAAATTTCACCTTGGAATGCCTTGTCTAACATGCTGCTGACCCATTGTCCTCCTTCAAAAGGGAAACTAAATAGGGTATCATCCAAAAACTATCGCAGATCATCAAATTCCTTTCACGAAAAGTGTTGGAATTTTACTCCCAACCACTGCCATGACTAAGAAGCGACAGCAGCCCACAATTCCATAAATTTTGCACAGATAACGACAAGCAACAGATCCAAGAAGCTAGAGGCATCTTCACGTAATCCACGCAAAATATCAATAGAGTACCCGAGCCTTTAAACTTTGTGTTAAATTCCATCTACCACATTGAATTACCTTTTTGCCCGCAAGTGCATGTCACAACATTTAGCATTTACCCATAATCCTTTCCGTTGTTAAGTTAAGTCTTTGCCGATGCAATATTGGTGGGACTCATGAAACATTTACTGCATTTTCAAACCACCGCAATCCTTTGTATTTTTATTACCGCACTTACCTTTGTTTAAGCCACCCGTAGAGCGCATTTCACTTTTTTTACCACTTACCTTTCCATAACTGCAAGTTAAGCTAGTTGACATGCGATGTGATTGTGTTATCGCACATTGCATTCACAACCATTTATGTTTTCCCATAAAATGTTCTAGCATGTGTTACTTGATTTTCGGTATGATCATGCCATCGCACATCGTGCCCGCAACCTTTTATGTTTATCCCTTTTCGCGCCAGATAAAAGTTAAAATCGCCAATCTGCAATCTGTGATGAGGAGCGAGATGCGATGAGGACTCAAGCCGAATCACATAAAGTTTGAAGTCTTCTAGTTTGTGTCTTTGAACACGTCTTCGCGTGTTTTTGTATATAAGCAGAATACGGCCTGCGTGCCAATTAAATGAAGAAATGGGTCTTTTGGCAGCCCAATGATGATTGATTGTTGAACTTTTGTTCCGCAATTCAATCGCATTGATTAGAATTTTGTTTTTATGCTTCGACCATTTGTATAAGAAATGTAATTTCAATTGTTTTTAGTGAGTTGAATAGAAAAACGAATCGCATTCCTCTCCTGTGTATAACAGTATCTGTGTGTACGATTGTTTGTATTTTCAACATTAATTTGTTGTAGTCTCTGTGTTGTGGGGGAAACACATTTCCTCTATCTAATTGTATTCAGAAATTCCAGCATGGTACCAGAGCAGGTGTAGGCTCTGAGTAAAATAAAAATATCTATTTATTGTAGAAGCTGTAATATTGGTTTGAGATGCAGATTTCTCCAGTAGTGAGAAAGCTTCTATTTGACACAGTCTAGAAGATTTTTTTTAACACATTCAGAATGGCAGTAGCAGGCACAAACCTGAAAAATCCCCAAATACCATAGTTGAATGGGATTAACTATGAATATTGGGCCATTACAATGAAGGCCCTATTTTCTTCACAGGATATATGGGAGCTGGTGGAACAAGGTTTCCAAGAACGAGTAGATGTAGCAGCATTGGCTGCTTTGACAACAACATAAAGAGACTTGTTGAGAGATAATAAGAAGAAGGGCTCCAAAGTCCTCTTATATCTCTTTCAAGTAGTGCACGAGAGTATTTTCTCGAGGATTGTAGCTGCAACAAAGTCTAAGGAGGCATTGGATATTCTCAAAACAACCTATCAAGGGGTGGAGAAGGTGAAGACATCAAAGCTACAAATGCTAAGTAGAGACTTTGAAACTCTCTGTATGAAAGGTTCTGATAACATAGAATCATTCTTCACACATGTGATTGATATGGTTACCCAGATAAGGCCTCATGGAGAGACACTTGAGCAAAGAAGAATAGTGGAGAAAATCTTCAGAAGTCTACCCTCATGTGGTGGAAATAGAAGAGACAAAGGATCTCTCACAATTTGTAGTGGATGAGCTTTGTGAATTCCTCATGTCTCATGAAAATATACTGAACAGAACAACGAACTCCTCATTGGAGCATGCCTCCAAGACAAAAATGTCTTTTGGCAAAGGTAAAGGTCAAGGATGATCAAACTACTAAGGAGAAGGAAGAAGCCCACAGACAAGTGGAATAAACAGCCTTATAATCACAAGTGGAAGGGGAAACAACCATAATCAAAGTGAAGGCTCAATCCAGAGTCAAGCACATGGAAAAAGGTACGACAAATCCCAAGTCGAATGTAATTATTGTAAAAATTATGAGAATTATGCCAATGAATGTAGAAATAAACAAAATCACATGAATAATAGGAAAAATGTTAATTTTGCAAAAGAAGATAAGAACCAGAGTAATGTTATTTTAACATGTAATGTAGCACAAGAAAAACAAGAAGATGTATGGTTCTTAGACTTAGGTTGTAGTAACCACATGACTGGAAACATATCAATTCTTTTCAATCTGAATGAAAATGTTAAGTCTGAAGTGACAACGGGGACTGAAAGAAATGTCTCTGTCATGGGAAAAGTAAGAGTATCAAGACTCACAAGGAAGGGAGGAAAAAATTTTGTGCCAGATGTATATTATGTACCTGGCCTTAAATGTAACCTTCTGAGCATTGGACAACTCGTGAACAAAGGCTACATTGTATTTTTTAAGAATAATGTGTGCACTATCATGGACATACCTTCAAGTAAAATGTTCATTGCAAAAGTGCATATGAAAAAGAATAGGATGTTTCCTCGAAAGCTCATAACAGACTTGAAGGAAGGAGGTGTAGTAGCAGTATTCACACAAGAGGTCTTTCAAGAAGAATTGAAAGACGAAAACTAGTTATGGCATTTGAGATTTGGACATCTCAATTTTGGAGGCTTGAACCTCTTGCATAGAAAAGGGATGTTAAAAGGATTACCACTCATAGATAAACTAGACAACCTATGTGAAGGTTGCATCTTGGGCAAAAAAAATAGAGAAGCATTCCCAACATTGAAGAGTATAAGGGAAAAGGCACCCTTAGAGATTTTCCACTCAGATTTTTGTGGATCAATGCAAACACCATGTTTAGCTGGAAACCATTATGCTTTGACATTCATAGATAATTATACCAGAAAGACATGGGTGTACTTCTTGAAATAGAAGAGTGAAGTGTTTGAACATTTGTACCACTTCAAATCTCTTGTTCAGAAGCAGAGTGGGCACTACATCAAAGTGTTGAGAACTGATAGAGGTGGAGAATATATCTCCAAATATTTCCTACATTTCTATCAGGAGAATGTCATGCACAAGAATTTTACCACAATATATACACCACAGAAAAAAGGTCTTGCCGAAAGGAAGAACAGGACCATCATGGGCATGTTGATCAACAGTTGTCATTGATGTCAACCCAAGCAACACCAGGGGCTAACCCAATATTGCATGGGAAATTTGACCTACCAAATTAATATATTCTAGGTCAATAATTCTTTTTATGGTTTCTACTTGTCGATATCTTTCCATTGATATATGGCACGCCATGTAATTCTTCATGGTTTGAGAGATATTCATGTTTGAAGTTTGTACCCCCAGTTAGTGGGCTAAAACCCCATGGGGTTTGGGCATGGGTCATTGAAAAGTCATAATTAATATTTTTTAAGCTCCTAAAATCCCTCCCATTTTCACTTGTTGAAGCCTCTCTAAACTTAAGCATTCATATAAATTGTGATCTTCATTTCCTCCTTAGGCAAGGGATTTTCCCATATGAAACAGGTCATCTTGGAATTTTCGCTATAACTTGTTTTGTACGAAGTTTCTAAAGCTTAAATTTTTATGAGGCGAAGCCGAAATCCTGAGGAAGCTGCAGTAAAAATTTCAGATCAAGGTGCGCAATATTTTTGGAGATATGATCTGTGGAAGTCAGGGTTTTTGCAGGATCCTGAAATTCATCTCAAAGAAATGACCTTTGTAAAATCGTCATAACTCTCTCTCTGAGTATCGGATTGGAATTCCATAAAAGGTGGTAGATATTGCATAGTATTTAGTTTCTGCTCTATCAATTTCAGAGCCAAATGAAGAAACAGTGACATGTGGCATGCCGTACAAGTGCGCTCTAATGAAATAGTCCATAATTAGGGAATTGTGAGAGATTGGGCATAAATCTTTCTTGAAGAATGAAAATTGGGTCAGAATTGTGGCATTGGTAAGATGACTTAGGGGAATACTACAGGACCGAAAATCAGATATTGAGGATCTGAAATGACAGAGATAAACCAGATTCAATATTGAGCTCCTAGAAGGCAAGAAAAAGCTAGATCATGTGTTTTCAAGGATTTTAAAGGACCATACTTTCTACAGCAAAGAAGCAAAGAAAGGTGCAAGAGAGGGTATCATGACAAGAGTAGTAACCAAGGTGAATAATAGCAACAAGAAGTTCATCATATGAAGTCTTCAAGTGGGCAGCACTGCATACAGTCATTGTAAAGGTATCATTGTACTTAATCATTGTAAATACATTATTGTACAAATTCTACTAGTATCTATCTGCCAAGGGTCGAAGAGGAAATATTGGGAGGTCTAGGATCATCATTAGGTGGTTGTGTCAAAGTTGGGGTTCTAGTCTAGTATATATTCTTCTTCTACATCATTCTATATCATTGTAAAAGTGGACCATTTTCCCTGGTACGGGAGTCCATTCTTATTTTATTATTCTATAGGGTGGTAGAGTGGTGCTAGGGTGAGTTGTAGCTCATTGGGTGTTGGGGCATCCATTCAGTTGACTATTGAAGAATCTTAAGCATTGGAGCGTCCATCCAGTGGGAGCTGGAGAAAAATACTTTTCTAGATTCTAGGAAGTTGGAGCTTTATTTTCAATTGGAGTTGAATATTAAAGAATTATTAGAAAAGCATTAGGTGGTTTTTGTCCCGGAGTGGGTTTCCACCTTAAAAAATGTGTGCATTTTTGTTCCTCTTGTTTGCTGCTATCATTGTACAAACACTGATAATAATTGAAGATTAACTAATTCTCTAATTGAAAGGAATATTGATTCACCCCCACTCTCAGTATTTCCAACAATTTGTATTAGAGCTTGGTTCCTTCAATAGCAGTTTAACAGCTGGAAGGAGGTCATGGAGCATACCAAGAATGGTGTACCTCTATTCAATGAAAATAATTATGCACTCTGGAAAGGAAGAATGGAGGTCTATCTCTTGGCGCAAGGTTACGAAGTATGGGACACTGTTCAAAATGGATTTACATCAACTACGGATGAACAAGGTAAGAAAAATTTGGTAAATGATGCAAAAGAAAAGAATATTATTATCAGTGGACTTATTGAATCTGCTTATCATAAGGTGTTGGGTTGTAAAACTGCCAAAAATGTATGGGACAAGCTTGAGAATATATATGCGGGTGACTCAAATGTCAAAGAAGCAAAGCTTCAAATATATAGAGAAACATTTGAGCGAATCATAATGAAAGAAGATTGCAACATTGCTGCATACTTCCAATACGTTGATGAAATAACCAATACTCTAGAAGGATTGGGAGAGCCAGTTGACGAGAAGACTATTATACGGAATATTCTTAGAACATTACCAGGGAGATTCAACCCAAAGGTATCGGTCTTAGAATACAGTGCAAATATGGACAAACTCAACAAGGAAGAATTACATGGAGTTCTCATAGCATATGAAATGAGACTTGATGAAGAAAAGGGTACTTCAAATCTAGAAACTGCGTTCGTTGCATCTAAGCAAACCAATAAGGACAAACAACCTTCAATTGAAATGACATGCACCTGCAAGTGTGAAGAAAAGGGAGATGATGGAGAAGGTCTTTCAGATGAATAATATGCTTACTTTACAAGAAAACTAAAACCTGGTAAGGGAAAATTCAAAGGTAAACTTCCATTGATATGTTTCGGTTGTGGTGAGGTTGGGCATTTCGTAGCAAAATTTCCAAACAAAAGTGATGGCAACTCAAAAGGAAAGAAAGGCTTTAAGAAATTCAACAAGTAAGGCAAAAATAAAGGATCCAAAAGGAACTTTCTCTCTAAAGAAGATAGCTCCTCATCCGATGAAGAAAGTGACAAAAAAGAAGAAGCCAATGACAAAGTATTGTTTATGGCCAAGCACAATAAACAAGAAGTATCAAACAATGAAGAATAAGGGTTGACCATAGAAGAATTTTATGAGGAGGCAATCAAGCTTATAAAAGAGCTCAATGCTAAGAAGATCCGTTCCAACACTCTTGAAGAACAAGTTCAAGGTCTCAAAATTGAGGTTGAAGAACACAAATGTATTGAAGAGTCACTTCAAAAGAAGTTGGAAGAAAGCAACCAAGAAAGGGAAGCATTAGAAGCCAAAGTAGTTTCGCTGCGTAAGGAAGTGAAGAAGGGAAAAATTGTCCAAAACTATGCCAATAGCTCAAGGGCATTGAAAGAACTCATCAACAATCAACAATCTTACAAT
The DNA here is from genome assembly GCA_034641835.2 of Pinus albicaulis. Classification (NCBI taxonomy): domain Eukaryota; kingdom Viridiplantae; phylum Streptophyta; class Pinopsida; order Pinales; family Pinaceae; genus Pinus; species Pinus albicaulis. Next base: position 49,705 of record JAXQQM020071311.1, on the reverse strand, counting down.
GACATAACTGGATCGGTTACAAATAAGAAGAAGCAGGACCTTCTACAACAAAATATAATGAACCTATGAGATCTAACATGCATGTAGAATTCATTGGACAAGATTCGCAAGTACATCCTTGGAAGACGATTCCTCGACGAAGATTTTCATCTAGTTACCAACATTTTTTCATGGTTATTGTTACTCATGTGGAAAATTTGGTCATAAAGTTGTAGAATGTCGCACGTACCCTATGAAACAATACAATTCGAAGAGATTCTTCAAATATGAACCTCCTAGGTCTCAACGAAAGATCAATAGGTTTGAAAATTTAAGAAAATTATGGAATGTTACAAATGTCAGAACTTTGGACACATAGCCAGAGACTGCAAACTTGAAAATCCTCGAGAAGAATCTTCGAAGCCAGAGAATGACTGAAAATGGAAGAAGAAGAAGACTGATAATTTTGCTCTCGCTCTCAAGGCTCAAGAAAAGAAAGATGTGTGGTATGTTGATAGCGGTTGCTCAATGCATATGACTGGAGATAGAAGGAAATTTGTATCTCTGAAAGAGAAGAAGGATGGAACCATATCCTTTGGAAATGATGGATCTTCAAATGTTATAGGATGAGGCACCGTCACTCTCGGAAGCAAATATGTTATAGCCAAGAATGTTCTATTGGTCGAAAACATGAATCACAACCTTCTCAGTTTTGGACAAATGTGTGATCAAGGACACATAATGCTATTCAACTCCACAAAATGTGAAATCAGGAAAGGCAGGTATGGTAAAATTGTGGCTACAACAAGTCAAGCTCCAAATGACATATATGTTCTGGATGAAGCAACTAAAGCATGTCTACTAGCTAAAGAAGATGAAAGCTGGTTATGGCACAAACGAATGGGTCACATAAAATTTGACAATCTTGTCAGGATAAGCAAAAAGGAAGCAGTACGAGAAATGCCAAAAATCTCAAAACCTTCCAACACACTATGTGAGGCATGTCGGCATGGCAAGCAGACAAAAGTCCAATTTAAAACAAAAGAACACTTTTCATCACATCCATTGGAATTGATACATACTAATCTATGTGGTCCTGTGAGAACAAAAGGCTTAGACGGAGAATTATATTTCATGTTAATGATAGATGACTATACCAGGATGACAGCCGTCAGTTTCCTAAAGAAAAAATCTAAAGCATTTGAGTGCTTTAAGATCTACAAGGAGTTGGTTGAAAATGAAACTGATTTGAAAATAAAGTGTTTAAGATCACATAATGGTGGAGAATTCACTTCCAAATTATTTCAGCAATATTGTGATGAAAATGGAATAAAAAGGAAATTTTCAATAGCACGAACACCTCAGCAAAATGGAGTTGCTGAAAGAAAGAATAGAACTGTACAGGAAATGGGTAGAACAATGTTGAAGGACTCAAAATTGGATGAAAAATTCTAGGTTCAAGCAATTGATACGGTAGTCTTCATTATCAACCGAAGTCTTCTCAAAAATAATTGCAACAAGACTCCATATGAATTATGGAAAGGAAAACCAGCTAATGTAAAATGTTTCAGAATCTTTGGAAGCAAATGTTATATCAAAAGAGAAGATCAAAATTTGGGTAAGTTTGAATCACGTGTTGATGAAGGTATCTTTGTTGGTTACTCACGCAAAAGAAAGGCCTATAAATGCTATAATCTAAGATGAAAATAGATAGTGGAGAGCATAAATGTTACATTTGACGAAGATGGTGTTCTAGCGAGTAATGATGAGGATCTAGAATCTTTGAAACTTGAGATAGAGGCTGAAAAAGACACAGATAAAATTGTAGAACAAGAAGAAACTATCAACGAGGAAGAAGTAAACAATGATCATCAAGATATACCAGAAAAACAACAAGAAGCTCCTCCAAGGAGAACAAAAGAGTGGATTCAAAAGAACCATCCATCAAATCAAATCATTGGTGACATAAATGAAGGTTGATAGGTTCGTTCATCACAACAAGCTCACGTTGATTTTCTAGCAACCTTTGAGCCTAGTAGTTTTGAGGAAGCCAACTAGAATGAACATTGGGTAGCAGCTATGAATGAAGAATTGGATCAAATTGAGAAGAATAACACCTGGGAATTAGTTCCACGACCAAAAGATAAAAATGTCATTGGGACTAAATGGGTGTTCAGGAACAAATTGAATGAAGATGAGCAGGTTACCAGAAACAAAGCAAGATTGGTTTGCAAAGGCTATGCACAAGTGGAAGGAATTTATTTCGACGAAACATTTGCACCAGTTGCCAGAATGGAAGCCATCCGAATGTTTCTCGCCTATGCATGTTCAAGAAAAATAAAAGTCTACCAAATGGATGTTAAGTCAACATTTTTGAATGGAGAATTAGAAGAAGAAGTTTACATCGAACAACCTGAAGGTTTTCTACTATCACAAAAAGAAGACTATGTCTGCAGGTTAAAGAAGGCTCTATATGGTCTCAAGCAGGCTCCCAAAGCATGGTATGCTTGTCTTGATGGATATCTACGTCAACAAGGGTTCAAGAAAGGTATTGTTGATAGCAATCTTTATGTACAAATAGATAAAGATAATTTAATAATCGTTGAGGTATATGTGGATGATATAATATTTGGTAGCAATGATGATCGACTAAGTAAGAAATTTTCTACAAAGATGCAAAGTGAGTTTGAGATGTCTTTACTTGGTGAGCTGACATACTTCTTAGGGCTTCAAATATCTCTGCAAGAGAAAGGAATATTTATATGTCAAACCAAGTACATCAAGGAAGTGCTCAAGAAATTCAAAATGGAAGATTGAAAACCCGACCTTACTCCAATGGTAACAGGTTTCAAATTGAGCATAGACGACTCATCTAAGGATGTGGATCAGAAGTTGTACAGATCTATGATTGGTAGTCTTCTATATGTAACAGCCTCTCAGCCAGATGTTATGCAAGCAGTTGGACAAGTAGCAAGATTCCAAGCAGCACCAAAAGAATCACATATTATTGTCATCAAAAGAATTCTTCGATATCTAAAGGGCACAGAAGAATATGGCTTGTGGTATCCCAAGGGTAACAATCTCATTATTCAAGCCTTTACAAATGCAGATTGGGCAAGAAGCGTTGATGATCGTAAGAGTACTAGTGGAGCAACATTCTATCTAGGTGGTTGTCTCGTATCATGGTTGAGAAAAAAGCAAACTTCAATCTCGTTATCTACAGCGGAAGCAGAATACATTGCAGCAGCATCATGTTGTACTCAAGTCCTTTGGATGAAACAAACTTTGCAAGATCTTCAAGTACAATTCAGTGAGCCTATTCCCATATTCTGTGACAACACTAGTGCCATCAGCATCTCCAAGAATCCTGTCATGCATTCAAAAACAAAACACATTCCAATAAAATATCATTTTGTTAGAGAACAAGTCGCTGAAAAGAATATCAAACTTGAGTATGTTTGTACAAAAGAACAAATTGCTGATATCTTCACTAAACCTTTACCTCGTGAAGCATTTGAATATCTTCATCAAAAGCTTGGGATTCTCCCAAGTTCTCATTAGATTACAGGTTTGCAGGACGGTTGTGTGTCAGGGGGAGTGGAAGTGTGTACAGGTCCGCAGGATGGTTGTGTTTCAGGGGGAGTTACCCTTTGCCATTGATGTCAAATGGGGAGAGAATGTTGTAGGAAGAGGTGTCATGATTGCAGGGGGAGTACTTGTGTTGCCATCAATGCCAAAGGGGATATTATTGTTGATCAACGGTTGTCATTGATGTCAACCCAAGCAGCACCAGGGGCTAACCCAATATTGCATGGGAATTTTGACCTACCAAATTAAATATTCTGGGTCAATAATTCTTTTCATGGTTTCTACTTGTCGAGATGTTTCCGTTGATATATGGGATGCCATGTAATTCTTCACGGTTTTATAGGTATTCATGTTTGAAGTTTGTACCCCCAGTTAGTGGGCTAAAACCCCATGGGTTTGGGCCGTGGGTCATTGAAAAGTCATAGTTAAAATTTTTTAAGCTCCTAAAATCCCTCCCACTTTCACTTGTTGAAGCTCCTCTCAACCTAAGCATTTATATAAATTGTGATCTGGATTTCCTCTATGTGAGGATTTCATATATGTGAGGATTTCGCCATATGACACAAGTCATCATTGGTATTTCGCTCTATATTTTTTCACTATAGAGGTTCAGAAGCTGAAATCCTGAAGAAGCTTACGTAAAATTTCAGTCCAAGGGTCGTAACATTTTGGAGATATGATCTTGTGGAATTCGGGGTTTTGCGAGGCTCCTGAAGTTCATCTCAAAAAAGTGACCTTGGTAAAATCAGCATAACTCTCTCTCTAAGTATCGGATTGGAATTCCATAAAAATTGGTAGATATTACATAGTTTGTACTATTTCTCTATAAATTTTAGAGCCAAATGAAGAAACAGATACATGTGGCACGCCGTACAAGTGTGCTCTACTGAAACAGTCCATAATTAGGGCATTGTGAGAGATTGGGTATAACTCTCTCTTGAAGAATCCAAATTGTTTCAGACCTAAGGCATTGGAAAGACGACTCAGAGGACTACTACAGGACCAAAAATCAGATATTGAGGATCTAAAATAACAGAGATACACCATATTCAATATCGAGCTCCTAGAAGGCAAGAAAAAGCTAAATCATGTGTTGTCAAGGGTTGCAAAGGACCAGAATTTCTATGGTAGCAAAGCAAAGCAAGGTGCAACAGAGGGTAGCATGACAAAAGCAGCAACCAAGGTGCATAACAACAGCAAGAAGTTCATCATATGAAGTCTTCAAGTGGGCAGCACTGCATACAATCATTGTAAAGGTATCATTGTACTTAGTCATTGTAAATATATTATTGTACAAATTGTACTAGTATCTATCTACCAAGGGTTGAAGAGGCAGTGTTGGGAGGTCTAGGATCATCATTAGGTGGTTGTGTCAAAGTTGGGGTTATGGTCTAGTATATCTTCTTCTCCTACATCATTCTATATCATTGTAAAGTGGACCATTTTCCCTGGTACGAGAGTCCATTCTTCTTTTATTCTTCTATAGGGTGGTAGGGTGGTGCTAGGGTGAGTTGTAGCTCATTGGGTGTTGGGGCATCCATTCAGTTGACTACTGAAGAATATCGGGCGTTGGAGCATCCATCCAGTGGGAGCTGGAGAAGAATGCTTTTCTAGATTCTAGGAAGTTGGAGCTTTATTTTCAATTGGAGTTGAATATTAAAGAATTATTAGAAAAGCATTAGGTGGTTTTTGTCCCGGAGTGGGTTTCCACCTTAAAAAATGTGTGCATTGTGTTCCTCTTGTTTGCTGCTATCATTGTACAAACACTGATAATAATTGAAGTTTAACTAATGCTCTAATTGAAAGGAATACTGTTTCACCCCCCCCCCCCCCTTCAGTATTTCCAACATAATATACCTTGTTTGAAATATATATACAAGGACTAAAAATTTTGACTGAAAACCCATTATGTAAACATTGAGTTTTCGTGTTTTCCAAAATAACATCATTTAGGGCCTCAAAACGTCTCTAGAAGTTAAAGACCTAAAAAAATGCCTAAAATAGTAATATGTGCTATAATTAGGGAAATTGGAAGAAACAGTCTAAAAGAAATAGTGCTGGGGGTTCAAGTGCGATAGGAAGGCAACCACCAATATTCACTTGGATCATGTGGAGCCTACATTTGGTGTCTTGTCTCTTGTATTTACATTATTGGTAATTTCTTGATGAAAGAGAACTAAATTCACTAATAAGAAGAAAACAAACTTCACAAGTAATTATCAAGGTAAGGAAAACCAATATCAACGTACATCTACCTTTATTTTCCAACATATATGATCAAATCCAAATTGATTCATATACAATTGAATCTTATCCATAAATTCTTAAACGACCTCCATGCAGTAGCTAAATAATGTCATAAGAACTTTAGGGTTCATCTAAAAGTGAATCAATATATAATTTTCATTGTGTTTGGAATAGTAGTTGGAGGGGCCATGAAATGATTGGAACACAACCCTAAAAATGATGATGGTAGTTGAAAAGTCACAATGCTTCCCCAAAGTTATGATTAAATTTGGATGATTCGATGGAATATAACTTAGCTTCTAGTTCTTTTGGGTTCTCTCATGGATATTTTATAACATAGACAAAAATGGAGATCACTCAGTATTGACAACATTAAGTTTATTGCATATGGAAAATTCTTGTACAAATAATGAAATAAACTTCAATTATGAATTTCCAACCATAAGTTGTTTGTTGGTAGACAATCTGTATACACAATAAAAATAGTCTTTTATCTGTAAATGATTTTAAATTTGACTTCAGATTTTGATTGATATAATGTATAATTCAATACGTTCCATGAACTCTATCACACACAAATACGGGATGTTATAGTCTAATTGAATTTATTTGAATTGTTGTGATATGGTTCTTCAGAACTGATATATAATGTAATGGATCTTCACTCACATTCTGCATCTTAGTATTTTCTAATACTATGTATTGAATGTGCTTCCTTAAATGATATCTTTTTTGGATATTATACACAATGATACTCCATAGGGAAGATTTTAATATTTATTTTCTTTCTTTTCATTTTTAAAGAAAACATAAATCAAACACAGAAATTTCTAATCTAATATCCACTAACATCATCAAGGAAACAATATATTAACATTATTATTTTCTCATAGCACATTTTTTTTCTCATTTAACTAAAAACGTAAATCCCCATATTGGAAATCATAAAATTAGTTAATATTCTATGTAATAATTTTCCATGTTTTAAAAACATTCATGAAATTCATGTTTTTCTAAAATTTATTCGCCCAAATTTTATAGTGCAAAATTATTTTACCTAAAAAATCGCGAAAATTTTGTATAGAATATTATAAAATTATTATAGATCTAAGTATTTTTTTAAAAAAATATTCCTAAGCATTTTACAATTTTCATATTAGGGACTAATAAGATTCGCCAATGCTTCTAAACTTTAAGATATTTTTACATGTTTAAAATTTTCCCTTTTTGCAATGTATATACATCAAACACAACACATTCTAATTAAAACCCTTAGCACCATTAAGGAAAAAATACCATTAGAATTATCTTCATCAATAATTATGAGTATAATTAATTTTCATTTTTAAATATTAACATAGAAATATATAATTGACAAGAAACATCAGTTATTTGTTTTTGGAAGAAAATGGGTATAAGGATTTTGAAGGAAAAGGGTTTACGGAGGGTTTTCCCCTCCCAACTCATACAAGTCACTATCGACCACCATTTTTTTCTCCCATCTTTCTAGGTCTCATTGAATTTGATTAATAGTCTATCCATTTTCCAACTCATCATACTCTCATTCTTGCATCTCTAACAATATTGGCAACCGTCAGATCTTTTGCGGGTCAAACTAGGGTTCTCCAGTTGCATTCCCATGTTGCAAAAAAATATAAAAAATATGCAACTAAGAAGATAAATGGAAAAGGTAGCAACAAATATCATTTTAGAGGCGATAAGATGAGAGAAAATAGGAAAGGCCAAAAAGTTTCATATGTCAACAATGCATGGGAATTTTTTAGCAAGGTTGACATGTTTGGCCCTTTAAATGTGGATAATTGTTGTGCAGTGAAAGGCGAAAAGAAAGTGGATTGGGTTTATTTGGAAGAAGAAAATAATTTGGATTGGGGAAAAGAGGAGGAATAGTGGGGTGGTTTTCGAAAATTTTATAAAGACAAACGATTGGGACTAGGAATTAGCTGCTAATTGGTCACCTATAGAGAATCGGGTTGAGTTGACTAGGGTTGGTGATAAAGGGTTTGAATCCAAAGAAGTAGTTGCAGATGATTGGGCTATGACTAAAGGGTTCAAACCTAATATGTGGAAGAATGAGCCATATAATATGAGTATGTATAAGTTAAATATGATGGTGGTTGGTTGGTAGATATACAAGTTCCACAAGGGTTGGAAAGGGAGAAAGAAGAAAACCAAGTATAGGTTGTTCTCGAAGGTATACACAATGACTCCTCATCATATATATGATTAAGTATAATGAATAGTTTGTTTCGAAACCTATAATAATTTTCTTTAGACCTGAAACATCCCCTCCATTAGTGGATAATTTTAATTCCATAGAAGTTATAAGGTTGTATGAATAAAGCGTCGGCGCAAATTCTCCATTTCTACAAATACATCAAATTTTTTTTACCCTGAATGCATAATTTTTTAGGTCCCCATCTTCTTTTCAAGGTTTAACATGTGTTCTTATGTTTTAAATCATTCAAACCATTAGATGATATATCTAACTTGGAAAGTTATGGTTGTCGATGATTTCACCACGGAAATTGCATATGTCCACCATTGATTTATGTTGCTTTGTGTTCTTTTTAATGCATTATGTTTTTCAAGATGCTGCTTCATTCACATGCTCTTAAGCTACTTACTACCATGAAATGCATTAAAATTCATAAACCATAAATTTATATCGCATGAGTGAAGATAAAATCCTTACTTCATCTTGGTTCTAATTCTATTGAATGCAATATGGTTTGGGAAACTGTCAGTTTTCTCACGGAACTTTCAAGCCCTAGAATATCATGATTATGAATGAAAATCCCATCCATGTTTTGAATTTCTCCTCATCATTGATGGTGCATATTTCAACTCAAATATTCATGAACATTTCATGTAATTTTCAGTCATTTTAATTGCATGGTCATGTTAGGAGATTGCATTCCACATTAATGAAAATTAGTCATTAAGATATGCTTGAGTATTGAATTGGTTTTCAAGATAGAGTTTCTTTTTCCAAACTAATGTAAATTTTCAATACTTTATTCTTGCCTATTGAATATCATTTTTTCTGAAAGATATTTAAATATGATGAAAGATTTAAAGTAGAGATGAAAGTTTGTATATGCATTTTCATGAATCCTATAATAGATATTAAAAACTTCACCTTCTACATTGAACTTGATCTTAAGCAAAGACCTGTGAAACATATCAACTAGATTATGCTTGTAGATCCTCTCTCACCTACTACACATTAATTCTAGCTCTCAAGTATATAATATTTGAAAAATCTATGCCTCTATTTCCCCGAGCTAACAATAGTTTCAAGTTTTAATTTGCTTCATTCTGATTTACATCTACTAAATGCTTAAGGTTTTTGGGAATTGTTGCTTCTTTTCATGCTTCTTTTATAGACATTTAACTTTTATACTCCCATGATATGATTTACAAATTATAGGCTTGCATCTCGTGATCGTTGGCCATACTTAACCTTAATTTTCACTCCTTGATTCACATATTGAAGCTTGAAATTTCATGAACAATTAGATTATTACAAAAATATGTTAGGAATTACATTGCATATCATTCTCTCAAGGAAGAGTTTTTAAACATCCTTATCATATGTTGGAGTTATACAAAGTCTATTTTGTTGAGATTAGCTTGATCAACCATCTTAAGCTTTCAATATAAATAATTTCATATTCATTCAAATATTTAGCACTTAAATTATAAAATCTTATCCTATGTGGCACAATTTTACTAATTCATGTTATGATGGGAATGCAAGTTAATATTTTAAGAGTGATACATCAATGGATCCTAGTAGAAACCCACTTTTTGTCAAAGGAAATTAATAGCATCCTGAAGCATAGAAGGAAAACACTATTTGTTGAATTCTAATGGTAGTTAAAGAATCCTAATTATTTTTGGGCATGGCCCAACTTGGTCCATTTTGGGTCAAAGATTATGCAACTCAAGGAGCGGAGTGTGTGGTCCAGCAAAGATGAATCAACCGCATGGAGTTCAGGGGCTTTGGGGTGGGTCAAAGCCCCTCTTTTTGTAAAAGGATCGGGTTTATTTTGTTAGTATTGAGTCTACCCATGGTATGTGGACCATGGTATTCTATGTATGTAAAGGCTATATAAGGCAATGATATGTAAGTCAAAGAGAATCATGTAACCATTGTATGAACAAAAAATGTTGAATATCTATGTTTTAGTTTGTTTTGGGTCTTAGGGGGAAGGCTCTAAAGCTGTGTGTAGACCACCCAGAACTATGTGCATGGGCCGGAGAAGTATTTTTCTTCAGAAGAAGAAATATTCATTAATAAAGAAAAGGACATTTGAATAATTTTTGTGTATCTGCGTATTTTTCTTATTATCTACATTTGAAGCTATTTTTGTGCATCGCGAAGTATTTTATATTTTTTATATGCAATATATTATGTCTAATATTTCATAAGATTGATAAAGGTGTTGTTCACAATAATATTAAGTGATTAATATGGCATAGACTATGAAAGTAGATAATTGCATCAGCGTAGTTCAAAACGGCATAAGGAAGAAGCTTAGAAGTAGATCCACATCCTATTGTCCCTCTGGATGCAGAAACTTGGTTCTGACATCCCCTAATATTTCCTTGGGTGATATTACAATCTTCACTGCATATCGTTGCCAAAAAGGCCAATAATAGAGGGTTTTGTTGGTTGCACAACTAACTTCGAGCCCAGATTGACATCCTTCAAGCCAACAATGATACCCAATGAGGAAAGGGTTATTCTTTAATAAATATACCATATCAAGGAAGTGGTGGAAGGTTCATTCCAACACAAAGGACTATTGAGAAATCATTAAAATATAAATGGAAAAAATAACAAAAGTGTGTCGAAAAGTATATATTAAAAAATTCTACCGTGAGTAGAATATATTAGCTCATCTAAGTGACCATTGTGTAAATTTTTTGGGCCAATTATCTCATATCAATTGTGTAAAGGATTATATGCTGCAAAGGGTAAGAAATATCAACACATTAAAATGCTACAATGGAAATTATGTTGCATTAAAAGGATAATGAAGGAAGAAACTATGTTGAAGTCAAATGCAACTAATCTTGTGAAGAGATATTAAAATACTCCACACTGTATCAAGAATGAAATGATGATATAATAAATACAATGTTGTGAGAACAATGCATAAAACAATGAATTGGGAATATTATATTAAAAAATGCGCTAAAATAATAATCGAGGCATTACTTTGAAATAATCCAAGCATTGGTTGTGGAGGGATAATAAACATTGTGCTAAAGATAAACATGATAAATTCATTGTTGAAAAGGATAAAAAATGCATTACAGAAATGGATATTATATTACAGATGGATTGTAAAGGATGAAATAAAATACGTTTCAAAAAACATACAAATGTGTTGAACATAAGATATAAACTGGGTGCAAAGGGTATGTGCTGGGGATAATACCATTTATACAATAATGTATATAATGCCTGAAACATAGTTACCGATGAAACGGGAACTATTACCTCAAAACGGGAACTCATCAATATGTTACAAAATCACTAACATTTTAAAACAAATATTCATACTTAATAAATAAAAATATTGTCAAAAATATGCAAAAAAAAAACGGGTGATTCTGCATCACCACTTTTCAAAATTGGGTGCTTTTTTTGCTACCTCAAAAAAGTAGGTACCAGTTCAGTTACCTATTTCATCGGTAACCATGTTCTGAAAGATCAATACAAATACGTATTGAATAGGTATTTATTTAAATAAAATATTAAAGGCATGTGACATGAGATGTTAAATGTTGTAATGGTTATATTATTTTCTGCCAAATTGAATAGATAATACAATGTGTTGGATAAATATATAAAATGTGTTGCGAGGACAAATATTACAATACGTTGCAAAGGTGAGAAAATAAATGCATTGAAAAGGATAAGAAAACAACGCTTTTAGGAATAATACAATTAAATAAGTACATTAAGACTTCGTGAAAAACAAAAATGCATTGAAGTGAGATGTTTAAATACAAGATGTTGAATGAAATGCAAAGACATGTTTGGAAACCATGCAAGAGTAAATTGAAAACCATTGCAAAGAAGCCTTTAAAAACCATATAATGTTGTAATAATATATTAAATAAAATTTTTCATTGGTTAATATATTAAAGAGTTATCACATCAATGATATATATTAAATGTTGCGTTGGTTAATATATTAAAGGGTGCAGTGAGTGTATTTGGTGTTTTGTTGACTAAGGGTCCCAAAACACCTTTCCTTTTAGTTTGGTTGTCACCTACAAAGAGAATACAAACAATTGGATGATGTTAGTGCTTTAAAAAAGAACCAAAAAAGTATATAATGGTATAAGAACAATGCATGAGAAATATTAAGCTAGAACTAAAACAAAGAACATGAAACCATCTTAATGAAACATAAAGAAATCAACAAACAAATAAGAACAAAATCCCATTTAATGACTTCTGGTGGTAGAAGAGCTAAAAATAAGATATCAATACACTTGAAGATAGTTTCTTGATAAATGATGCTCAATATCTATAAGCAAGGATATCCTTTCTTTATTCTCCTTTGCAAAATCACTCACTCTCAAAGAAGCAAAGAGAACTCTCAATGGTGATGGAACTCTCTCAACAATGAAATGCAGGATTGCTTTGTAGCAATTTTTCGAGCCTAACAATGCACAAAATTCTTCTTCTCAATAATGGAATGCAGAATTTATTTGGATAAATTTCTCCAACATCACATTGCCTCTTTTTCTTGGTCTTCCAATGGCTTATTAATATATAATTTGAATTCTTATTTCCCTCCCTTAGCCCATTGGTGAGAAAATGACTTGAGAGAAGGACAAGAGGATTCCTTTGAGAGATGCATATGTCAAATTCAACACGATATCATTTTCCCCTGTGTAGTACTTGTTAGAGAATCCTAGTCAAAATTGTGTGTCATGGTACTGGACTATTGAGTGGACATTTGGGTGACCCACATGACTATTGAAGAAAAAACTACACGGTAGTGAATTTTGGCCTTTGGATAGCCCTCATTGGTTGATTTTTTAAATGTGACATTAGAAAACCTTTGATTTGTTTCTTCTTATGATGCATCTAGTTGGGAAATATTCACCTATACATGTTGTTGTCTAACTATGGGTTTCATCTGACCTATAAAAATTCATGTATGATTTTTCCATGTTAATATTTTCCCCTTGATGTATAGGTTAGGAGCGAGCTTATAGCCGACATACATCATGTTTTGTTATTTTGACGATGGGTCTGGCATGCTTTTTGAGAGAAATGAGATCAATGTGGATATGATTGGGGAGGTGTGCTTGATTGAGAACTCACATAAAACCAATGCTCTCAAAAAATTGTGATACATAAAGTGTCGATATGAGGCAGGCATGTCCCATGCTTGTTATGATGTATTAGGATTGAAATAGTACAAATATACAAGAAAAAAATCTTTCAATTCAGTGATACGAAAAATGACATTCTTTTAGATGATGAAGATAACTTCTTTTTCCCTTGGGAGCATTTATGACAAATAGGATAATTTGGATGCCCCATTAATTTGATTTAAGGTATTGCTTTAGCTTAAGGGAGGTGCGATGGGATGCATGGGAATTCGACTGAATGATATAAAATGCATCAATCAAAATTTATGATACTAACCTAACATGGAAGCTTATTTAGAGGTTTAATATCACGGTGACCAGTGACATCAATGGGAAAATAATGGTTCCCACTGTGCCACTCAAGATTATCCATACATAGTGAGAGTAACTAGGATACTGCTTTGATTATAGAAGATGGTTTTTATGTTGAAAAAATGAAGCGCCAACCATCTAAAATATGGTTCCGAAATATCCATGTGAAATTTGCATAGATATTTGGAATAGGATGGCTCTACAGAAATGACAATGATAAATGATGGTATTTGAGGGATATGGAAAACCTGCCCGAAGTTGGAGCATTGATGCAAGAAATGATAGTCAAAATAATATTGCTGAGGTAGGTACCACTAGATTCAGTAGGACGACCTGGGGGGCGGGGGGTGTAAATGATCATTCTGACTGTGTGAGAAAATAGTGATCACTGAGATGGATATGAGATGGGTGGAAAATATAGCTCTAACGAATCGTGACGTAGGAATGTTGCTAGGTAACTGACACAAAAATATGGGTGAAGATTATGTCCCTTAAGAAATTTTTGTACACTTTCCAATTTATTTTTTTCAAGTGGGTTGGGATGTACAAACATGGAGAAAAGTGCTCCAAGAAATTGATGGCCTATGTGATGCTATAGGTGGGTTTTTTTTTTACAGGAGGGGCCCCCATTAACTGCTCTTGGCGTGGGGTTGATGAGGATGATGAAATGATACATATGGTCTACTGCAATATTGAATGGTAGGCCAAGTGTAGAATGTGAAAGTGCATTCAATTCATTTCAGTTGATAAATAAGAGAGGTGAACTGGGGGTAGGGGTCATAAGCAATGAGAAAATCAAAGAAGTATGATGTTTATCTTCCTAGACATGCGGGTGAAAATGGTTCCTGGTCCTGCGAAAATGGCCATGGACACCAAGAATGTGAAGGGTACTATGAAATTGGGCAATCCTTGTGAGTGAGGCTCTATCAAATAACGTGGAAATTTACCATTTGTGGATGGAAGGTGATGATAAACGTGTTCGAGATGGTGTGCCCTATGGTTTATTTTAGAGAAATGATGTTAGTATATGCAAATATTTGGAGGAAGCCTATCATGTTAGGTGAAGAATGATACCTTCACTATCATTTGACACTGGGGGACTGACCTTACTGAGAAACTACTAGAAACCTGAAACTTCAAAAGCCAATACCCTAAGGGAAAACATATTTCTATAAAAATATGCAAACTAGAAAGAAATATGTAACAAAAATACAAGAAGGAACACCTGATGGGTTCTCTAAAAGGGTGGAGCTAAAATAGATTTTTCCTAACTGGACAATCATCACACTATGTGCCAATGAGGTGCTCCATGATTTAAGGGATGATGTTGGGCATCTTAGAATATGGCCATGCGTACATGACCCTACATTCTTGTAGCAAGGTTTTGTAGGAGGCAATTTCCTCATGAGAACATGCTACCCCCAACAATACTTATTCAAATATACCCATTTTTGTAGATATATCTACCTTTATGGTGGGTGAAATATTGGATATGTTTCCCTCCTCAAACACGTCGGGTGCAGGGATGGGATGCTTAAACCAACCAACATGCTTTGGTGGTAGGAAGTATTTTGTCTCCAATGAGAAAATGTTGTGGCATGGCACCTCAATAGGTGAAAAGGTTTTTTCTCACAAAAATAAAGAGCAAGGATTCATGGAATCCCAAGATCACTATGGTTTCATCATAATCTTTAGAATATCTTCGTGTGAATGAAAAATACTTTCTAATGGAAATAGAGGTTACTAGAGGTCATGAGTTTGAGGTTGGCACCAAAAAGTGCTGGTTGAAAAGCAAGAAAATGATTCCGCGGTCACTGTCCTATAATGCAATGATGTTGAAAATTCATGGACTGAATGGGTCTTCACAGTTGTGGGTGGTGTAACCTTCGTAACTGGAAAATCGGTATTGACACCAAAAAACTACGAGCACCCGACACAAATCAGGGTTCCTATGAACGAGGAAATGAATCATATGTGGTGTTAAGTGTTTTCAGCACCAGGTGGTGGGAGAATCTCCCTAATGGGTGCTTATGGATAGTTTGTGGGGAGTGTTGGTGTCTAGGAGTCAAGAAGGCTACCTCATGAACACCTAGGATGATGCAATATATGGTTTGTGTCACATATTCTCTCGTAGATACTAACAATGGCCTCAGTGGGGCTTCAGTGGAAGGAAAATTCCATTGAGTAGTCTAAGGTTGAGTATTGGTGGGAAAAGGGGCCAAGGGTCTAGTACTGTAATTTCAAAGATAAGTTGATGCATCATAAGATAAAGGGAGGTGTGGGCAAAACCAAGTATGATGGTTTTTTATACCAACATGATAACTATTGTGTTTTCACCTAGGTCTGTTATTATGGAAAACTTGGGGAACCTAGTATCACTTCTTGAGTTTCCTCAAATGGGAAAATAAGTTAATCAAATGTCTAGGGTCTTCACATAAGGTTCATGTGCAGATGGGTTGTGGCGACCTCTATTCTATTTGCCTCCTTGTATTAGAGACTAACATAGGTTGGGAGGTTGAATGGAAATATGTGCAAGGGGAAACCGAGCATGAATATTCTTCCTCAAAGACACAATAAATGGTTTTAGACACATCGTCTACCATGAGGGTGGTGGGGAGAAATGGTGTTATAGTATTAGTTTGGATGAGTTCTACTAATATATCTCTAGAGCGAGGGATATATAGACAAGGATTTGTGTAGTGTATGTATTGTGTAGATATATCACATCGATGGTTGGTACATAATGCCTTATTATGTGTTGGTGTGGCCTTGTCTCCTTGAGGTAGAGAAGGGGCCACTAGTTCCTAAGGGGCATGAATAAGGGCCTTTAACTCTTCCAATTCTAGGCTTAGTTTCATGGGGTGGAACCTGAAACATTGCATAATGCATATGGTGCAGGTACCCTGGAAGAGAAATTACCTAGGGTTTCGACCTTTTTACCTTTTTGTTTGTCTTTTTTTGTAGCCCCTGTTAGTGTCACCACATGTATGGTTCCTTGAGGTATGGATAAATGAATTTTTTTTCTAGTTGAAGTGATACCTAAGGTTATGGACATGACTTGCATGGAAAAATGCCAAATAGGGATTTTGAGAGCCATAATTGGTAAGGTAAATGTTTCCATGACTTGGTGTGAGACAAAACTAAGTTAGGGAAACAAAAAATGTGTATGGGTTATTACGTATAGTAGGAATGTTGACTTGGTAGTCAAAAATTTGGGTGTCTCTTGAATTAGTTCTCGAGAGTATACAACACTGGATGTAATCATCATACATACTAGGTTTGTGGGTGCAGGCTCGATTAAAGGTGGGTCTCTTGGGTATTTTCCTAGGAGTGGTGATGTTTTGAGTAACCATGGGCTTGGTTCTGTGGAGGAAGGGATGAACTCATTGAGCTATGTTGTGAGAGCTAACATGCCATCAGGAGTTTTGGGTGTATGTTTCTCATAGTATGTGAGTTCACAAATGGTGATGATCTTTCCCTCGTGGGGAAACATCATGATGTAAAATGCGGAGAACACTACTACAGTCATGACATACATGTGTTTTCAGCCTAGTAAGATATTGTAATCTAACTGGGCATCAAGACTTTGATGTCTATGAGCACTATTTAGCCAACAAGCTCCATCGAGAAATTTTGGAAAAGATGAAGGGGTGTGGAGGGGTGTCCTTCGTAAGCCTTTAATGTAATGGGGGGAGTAGTAAGTTCGAGAGATCCTAGTTTTTTCAAAAATAACTTTGACATAATATATTTGGATTGCTCCTCATTTATGATGCATCTATGGATGGTGATGTTTTGGATAGTGACATGTATCTAGAAAGAAACTATATATGGGATTTGTGGTGTAGCATTGTCCAACTTGAAAGCCATCAACCATGAATTAAAAGGGCTAGTTACACCAAATGCAGAAAATAGGTATTTCCATGGGGATCAACCTGTTTAAAAACCTCCATCACTAACATGGATGATGGGGATTGAGATATAACATAAACAATGATATAACTAGAGGTTACCTTTGAGTGATGAGCATTACAATGTAATGGTATTTTTATCATTTTCGAAATGGGATCAATAGGGGTTCGTGGTATCATCAAAAGTGTCATAGTAGCCATGTTTGATGATGTGGAAGGATTGGTTTTTGGAGGGGTTCCATACTCCTGATTTCATGTTTGCAGGAGAAAATTAGCTCCGACCATGAAAATGTCATGATTAGCTAGGTCACTAGAATTGAACCTAATTATATGTTGGTATAGGTGGGGGATGGCATCGTGTTGCATGGACACTTCCCCCCTAGTGGGGGAAAAGATTCTGCATAACTACATGTTATTGGTTCGTTCCCCCCTTCCACTAGGCCTCTCTTGTCCATTTCAGTTCTGGGAGTTGAGGACAATGATTGCTGTAATGCCTATATTCCTCACAAATAGCACATACATGGTTTGTCCTTAGACTAGAATTTTGGTTCTAATTTTTTGTGTTGAGAGCACTCTGACTTTGAATTTGGTTCAATTAGGGGGATTTTCCCTAGTTGGTGCACACAAAGGTTATTTGTTGCATCCCTGTCAAGGTTCCTCTTTTGGTTTGTTCTTTCCGTTCTTCTTGTTGGCATATGAAGGGTTAACATTGTTGAGGCCTTCAAAATCCTATTATTGTTGGGGGAAATAAGGTTGAAAAAAATTAATCCTTGCATGAAGATGAGGTGGGGAATTAGGTTTTTGAGGTGTAGGAAAATGGTAATAAGGATATCCTTATCCTGAGTTGGTGTAAGGGGTTTTGGATGTTGACACATCCTATGTGGTGCGTGGAGGATACTAGACAACCTGCATGGGAGGATATTGATCACCATGTATATTAGGATTTTTTTAACCTTACAAGGGGGAATTTTTGGAGTGCACAACATGGTTAGGATAATATCCCTTAATGGTTGGAATTTGGGCTACAGGTGGACCCCCAAAATATTGGAACTAGGGTGTTCCATTGTATATTTTTCTGGTCTATTGGATCACATTTCTAGGTTTATTTTGGTAGATGATTCCGATCAAAACGTCTTTAGCATTTGATGCTCCTAGGCTTTCTTGGGAAAAAGTAAGAAGACAGGGAACATCGGGTAGGATTGTGTATAGGTATCCTGACTAAGTATAGAGAAGCTCAAAATATTTATCTTTGTTGATAGCTTCTTCTCCTATCTAGGGCATAGTTGTAGCAAAATTTTGCAATCATTGGAAGAATAATTTTCAAAAAGAAATCTAAGAAAAGGTCTTATTTTACGTTCTCTTTATCAATGTTACAATGATTTTTCCACTCATGAATAGGGTCTCAAATATGAGTGGAGGTACTTTTCTGAAATTGGGTCAACAGTTCTAACCCAATGTTATGTCATACTTGGAGTTGGAGAAAGGTGAGGAATGAGCGAGCTAAGGATTCAAATGTGTGACTGGAACCAACTGCACTCGCATACCATTTTGTAGAGGGGCCATTGAGGGTGCGTTGAAATAGCCTTAGACGAATTTATTCCTCAATGATTCTATTATATGAACAACACAAATGATAGTTCATGATGTGGTTAGTAGGATCTTCTCCGTGCTTGCCTTCAAACTTGGGAATATATGAAGGCAAATTTTTTGGAATGGGGGGCCAATTTTGATTGTGAGAAATTGGATCATTAGTAAGCTTATCTAAATGTGGTAGGCTTAGAGGAGCAACAAATGGGATCTTTATGTTGTTGGCCAGATTGGTATGACCTATGTATGTAGCCTAAAACAAGTTCCATTGAGAATTAGTAGAGCTGCTTTGGGGGGTAGTATGTGGATTCCCTACAGGCATAGTAAAAGGGGTTACATGAAGGTGTGGGGTCCACAACAAGGTTGTTCCAATAAATTATGACCCAATCATAGTGGTTGAATGTTTTCATCTACTCCTAGATGACAAGAGACCAAACACACCTCCCGGTAAAGGGGAGGGGGGGGGGTTATAATGTGATGAGAGTGATGGGTAACCCTTGGTTTCTCTATGGTGGCTTTTATGGGTGAGTATAATTTATATGGTGAGAGGAAATTTTATCAAAGAAAGTGAACTACATACATAAAGAAAAGTGAAAATAAATGGTTAATTCTCCCTTTTAACTTTCTTATATGTGATCAATCAAATAAAAAAGGGTTTTGTTGTATATTTCATATGATAAAAAATACTAAAAATAATTATACATCATTTATGCTAAAAAATTAATTGGACCTTGTGAGGATTCTGTAGTAGGGCACTGCAGTTATGTCTCGAAAGTACAAGAGATTCTTCCAACAACTAAGAATGAACCAAGGTATCAAGAGGAGTTATAATGGAGGGTACTCTGGTGATGTCCCAAAAGTATAGGAAATGTTTCTAGCATTCTAAATAAGATCACCTCAGGTCCCTGTGCTTACCCACATATCAACTTATAGGGAAAGATGTCCTAATATTTGGCCACAAAGGCTATCTTAGTCCCACAGGTGTGGTCGAGTCTTGAGATTCTTGGTAGTCAATAAAAAATGTGGAGCCTTGGACCAATGAGCCGTGCAACCTTGTGGAGAGACATACACACTGAGACCTAAGCCTAGCCCCCTATGAAATGGGTTTATGTTACACCAAGTTCTTTTACCGTGGGATGATGAAGGATTTGAAGCATCCTATAAGACAAATTCTATGTTTTAGAATGTAAAATTACCAATGAAAACTTATGGGATGCCTACCTCCATGGTCCTAACCTGAAATATAAATTATTTTGTGACCACTGTGGGGAATTTAGTGTATTCAAGTGTTAGAGTTTATTTTAGAGGGGCTTATTCACTTAGGTTGTGAAAAATGTAAGGTTCAACGAAACTAAGTATCAAGATTTAAAATGGTTGATACACTTGATGCAAAGTTTAGATGAGATTAGTGTGTGATGTGCAAGTGTGTGAAAGTGAACTTGTGAGAATACAAGAGTGTGAAGAAATATTGATATTCTGTGATCCATTACAACTCCCCTAATTATGCTATGTTATGATTGTTCCTTGTAAGAAAAGACATCTTGTGTGAATAGTGCGCCACTTACTTTTTTCGTTATTGCACCATGTGAGAATATAGGGAGATGGAAACCAGGTTCTTTGAGAAATATTTCATATAAAAATGTTGGATCATCACAAGGATTCAAGGGAAGTAGGGGCTGCTCCCTTTCTTACCAACACCCAGTCCTAGTCTCGATAAATTTAAAAAAATTAAAAGACTTTGGTTATTCAAAAGGATGTGTGGATAATGTACCACTTACTCTTCTTGTAATTAGGCTATGTGTGATAATTGAATTGAGAAAAAATTGATATAAAAGACAGGTGGAATAGGGCCACTTAATCTCCCCTAGTTAAGCCATGGAATAATAGTGGTTAGAAAAGTAATAAGTAGGCTATCTAAACTATAAAAATAAATACAGGAGTGCAGAAAGTTCATTTAATGCTTCCAAAACACTCAAGAAAGAAAAGTAACAATTATTTTTTTGTCTTTATATGATCCAAGTGGGCTATTGTCTATACAGATGCGCAACTCGCACATTTTCTATGGGAAAATCCGCATGATTGGCTTGAAAAGTAAAATAAAGGGACTGTTTGGGCCATGTACACATCTGAGTGGGACTTGTAAAATTCTAGAGAAATTATGGATGCTAAAAATAGTGAAAATTCAGAGAGAGTGGACTACAACACAACCAATTAAATCAAATAAATTCACAAAGTGGAGTCACCATTTTGATTTTGGTGTTTTTTTTACTAAGGGTCCCAAAATATATTTCCTTGTAGATTGGTTGTGTCCTACAAATAGCATGTAAACAATTGGATTGTGTTAGTGATTTAAACAAGAACAAAAAAAGTATAAAATGTGATAAAAACAATGCATGAGCAATATTAAACTAGAAAAAAACAAAGAACATGAAACAAGCTTAATGATACATAAACACATCAACAAAGATATAGGAACATAATCCCCTGTATTGAATACTAGTGGTAGAAGAGATACAAATAAGATACCGATATAATTAAAGAGAGTTTCTTGAGAAATGGTTCTCAAGAGCTCTCAGCAAGGATCTCCTTTCTTCAATCTCATTTTCAAACTCACTCACTCTCAAAGAAGCAAATATAACTTTCATTGGTGATGGAACTCTCTCAACAATGAAATGTAGGATCGCTTTGGAAAATTTTTTCCAGCATAGCAATGCAAAAAATTATTCTTCTCAACAATGGAATGTAAGATTTCTTTGGAGAACTTTTTCTAGCATACCATTGCCTCTTTTTCTTAGTCTTCCAACGACATGTTTATATAGAATTTGAACTCCTCTTTCTCTCCCTTATCTCATTGATGAGAAAATGACTTGAGAGAAGGACAAGAGGATTCCTTGTAGGGCTACATATCTCCAATTAGGCACAAAATTTTATTTCCTTTATTAGTACCTATTAGGGAATCCAAGGAAAAATCATGTGGCGTGGTCCTAGATCGCTAACTATAATTTTGGGTGACATGCATGTCTATCAAAGAAATAGTCAAGCGATAGTGATTTTCAGCAATTGGATAATCGACATGGGTTGATTTTTTAAATGAAACATTATAAAAACTTTGATTTTTTATTCTTATGATGTCTCCAGCTTGAAAATATTCACTTATACATTTTGTTGTCTGGCTTTGGATGTCATATGATCTATACAAATGTGTGTACAATTTTTTCCATGATAACAATGAGGTTACATTCAACACTACAAATGTTGCAATAAATATTGCACACTAATTTAACACAGCATAATTCCTTTCATCACTCTGCAGTGACATGAGAACATTATATGGAGCCAATACCTGCAACAAGTGTAAAAAAAATGATAGTGAAAACTGCCAATACCTAGTCAACAAGTGTTCATAATACCTAACCCTAGAAACTGCCAACTTTAGTAATCCTTAGGATGATTCTGTTTCTTATTCTTACCACAATACATCCCAGGGTTGATCATACAGAAAGAAAAAATAGTCATAGATCACACATGAATTTTCTTTACACTGAATTTTTTATTGAAATAATTGATGAGGGGCTCATAATAAATTGTAGATTAGTCCGGTGGATGAGTATTGGAAATAGTGAATCAATATTGATCATGATCCTTGATTGTTAATGATTTTTTCTTGATTTTTTACCTTACTCTTCTAGTTGTATCATGTAGGATCAACATTCCAAAGGAGATATTGAGACTGACTGTAATATGGTGAGTTTTCTCATTTACATTACCTTTAAGTCTTGGCTTCTTTAATCACTCCCCATCATACCTATGATTCTTTCATGCATATTATATTTTAGATGTTTTCATTCATTTTATGGCACAGTAGATTAGATTTTATTATTCTTCTAGAATAATATCTATTCTCTTAGAAGCAAGAAGAAAAATTGGAGTGATGATTTCTATTAGATCTCCAAATCTTCTTGACTACTACATGAAATAAAAAATTTGATGTGCCATATAATATCAAGTATATTTAGAGATATGTAAAGTGTTTTTCACTATCTCATTGAGATAATCCCCATTGGTACACTAAATTTCCCATTCGAATATGTGCCTTGAGCTTTCATGCATGTCTTATGCACTTATGAAAGAAAAAGAGTGAAAAATGGGATGTAAATCATTTTGAATTCTTTGTGCAAGTTCCGTTTACTTTGCAATTCAATGTGGTAAATAAAAAGGTACACTTAACGATTTTATATATTACAACCTAATATTATGATGCTAGTTGCATGCATGCATGAATGAAGTTAGTTGGTGGACTGTCATATTACATATATTGAGGGCATTAAACCCATTGTGTTTCAATTGTTTCATTATAAATATCACTGTTTGCTAGTCGCTGATTTGAGAATGAAAATGTTAATAATTTTAAATATTATAGTTATAGGCATGTGAAAAGAGATAATGTGGAGGTTTTGGGAATATACTAATATTTGAAAATGGTTGAAGGATAGTGAGGAAGCTTTTAAAATGCGCCTTAGATTGCTAAAATTATTACTCTCCTTTCCTATTTTCTTTCTATGATTTGACTGATTTGGTTTTACCCATTTATGCAAAAGAATTAGGGGGAATTTGAATATGGGATTATGTATAGTTAAGAATATTTTATATTTTATGAATAAATTAACAAGATCTTCTAATTACTATGCAATAATGTTACAAAAAAACCTATCCTATGAATCAAATGGATTCACTATAGCTTCTAATAACAAATTCAAAAGTTTTTAAAATCCTTAGCAAGATGAAAATGATAAGATTTCAAATTTGAAGGCACTTGTATGATTGATAATGCTATGAATATGCATGCATGAGCCTAAAATCCAATTTTATTTCTTTATTATGTTGTAATATTTTATGTCAATAATAAATGATAAGTCATCCAAAAGTCACTTGGAATGTAAAGGGTTATGTGTTTCAAATAGGTAATGAGGGAATTTGAAAGGTCATGGGAGATGTGAAAAATCACCCATCTACTTGCATTAAAGGGACCCTCATTTCTCATTCAAAAGGGGGGATTTTGGCCTTTGAATAATTTAGCATAGCTATAACATTCTAGGGTTTGAGTGCTTCTTCTCTTGGTAGATTATAGGTTGAGTGATTGTGAGGCTATGTATTGTGTTTTAAAGATGATATGCACTTTGACTCTCATCCAAATATTGGGTTATGATAACCTTTTTGAACATGTATTTGAATGTGAAGAAGTGTCAATGAGGATATTTTCACTTCATGTATTGATTCTTGTGCATTCCTCTGTTCGTTGTATTAGCTAACTGCTATTCCAATCATGACTGCATGTGTGTTTCGAGCACGTACCTTCTTGTGTATGTATTATTTAGTCTTAGATATATAATTATTTCTTAAAACGTACCCATGCTCATTATGATATTATTAAATTCTTGTACTTTTTTGTGCAAGTCCTCAATTGAGGATTGATTTAACCCTCATTATTTTGGAATTTTACACTTGGTATCACATTTTTTTGTTTGCATTTGAAAGCCAAGCATAGAATATACACATGGTGGCATCCATGCCAAAAGAAATGGATGGAGCTCCTATCCCAAATGGTGTGAGGTATAATTTGGAATTAAAATAGGGGAGGCCCCTTACTGTTGGTGGAAAATTCTATCCCATCAACAGATTTGGCGCTAGAAGGAGGACAAGTGGCAAGATGAGCCTATGGAATCTAGTTTTAAGTATTTGATCTTGAGATGACTATGTTCCCAATATTTATCCTAGTTTTCTTTTCTAAGAGATTAATCTCTCAATTTCCATAGAAATAATTCATCACTTGTCACAAAATAATTTTGATGGCGAGGCTAAAGTAACTATATTAGAACATATTTTTCAATGTTATGAAACTAGCTCCAAAAATACAAGAAAAGAGAGATCAATGCCTTAGAAATAAGCCACTTCGAGGGGAAAACGTCCTTTACATTACATAAATGAACAATTCTTGGATGATACAAATGACACAACCTTCTTTCTACATATAGGAGTCCATGGGGCCACAATATAATCCTATCCTACCTGACAGTAATAATTTAAGGGCACAATAATAACAATATGGTGGCTACAGGGGTACAAAAATAAGAATAAGGGGGCTACACTAATGACAATAAGGGGATACAATAGTACTATAGGGACCTAACATGCCCCTCTCCTTCAAACAAGTGTTTCCCTTGGCGCTTGATTATTTCTTGATGCTTCTGTATAAAATTATCATCCTCCCATGTGGAATATTCAATGGGTAAGTTCTTCCACATGTTGGGATACTCTGAAATTGACCGATTTGGTAGTTGTCAAGTTCTTGTTTTTGTGACTGCTTTAGAACTTCTTTCGTTGCGATGTTGATCTTCATGTTGTTTCATTTGATTATACACCAAAGTTAGGTTATCCTTTCATTTGATCCATCAAACTGTCCAAATTAGCCTCCATTTTTGCTTTTAAACCATCTATGTCATCTTTTATTGCTCTTTTTAAGATCTAAACTTGTTGCACTTGGTACCATAATTTTGATATCTCATACTGTTGGGAATCACGATTTCCATTAGACCAAAACCCGCAGGTGTTAGTCAACGATCGCATCGCCAGAGATAAGGATCCACGAGAGGCAGTTAGTCCATGTCGCGAAACACACAGGGAGCATTGGTTTATCCAATGTCCAACAATCTCCCCCCCAACATGAGCCGGGTGCAGATCGAACTCGTGACCTATGCTCTGATACCACTTGTTGGGAATCACGATTGCCGTTAGAACAAAACCCGCAGGTGTTAGTTAATGATCGCATCGCCAAAGATAAGGATCCACGAGAGGCGGTTAGTCCATGTCGCGAAACACACGGGGAGCGTTGGTTTATCCAATGTCCAACAACGTGTCAAGATGACGTGGGAGTGACATGGCACCCTCGTGGGACCCTTTCATATATCACATATCGCAAATCTTAGAAGGGATAACACTCATGAACCAAGTTGAAACAACAAAATGCAAAGTGCGATAGAGAGCAAGAATGCGATATGCTTCAAAGCTAAAGTCTAAAGGATTAAAATCCAACGTGGGACCCATTCGCATATCAAAAATCGCAATATCGGAAGGGTGAATATCATAAGAACAAGTTTGAGTCGCCAAAATGTGAAACGTGAGACAAGTACCAGACACGATGGAGTTTCAAAGATGAAGTCCGAAGGTTTTAAAATCTGTATGTAAGGCCTTTTTTTAAGAAAATGCATCGGAGGTGGAAGAGGTGAATATAACATATAAGTACCAAGGAAAGTTGAAATGCAATAAAGGGACCAGATGTGATGCAACTTAAAGCTATATTTTAATAGATTTCAAATCCGGGTGCATGTGGTTTTCCTTTGTTAAATCACATGATATAACTTAATAGATATGCATAAAAATAAACACATGAGAACACCTAAATGCGATAAAGGTAATAGATGCAAGATATTTCAAAGAGTTCCATTGTAATATATTTCAAATCGAGGGTTCGTGTAGTTTGCGCCAATTTTATGAATAAAAGTGAATGCGGGCAGTAGACTCGAGTAAGACCTGACACTCGTGCAGAACAATGGTTGATGTGGTTACCTCTTTTAAGCAAGACAATTCCGAACGCGGGAAAAAAGGCTCGTTTAAGTGACCCGACATAGAGCAAAGGGAAGAGAAAGTAGAACATTGCGGTTATAAGGAGTTAAAGTAACATTGTTGAAAACACATCAGTTAGGTCGAGTCGGGCCAAAACAAAGTTATGCAACACTATTCAAAATGTGCCAGCTAGGTTGAGTCGGGAAAAAGGCGTTTATGTAGAACTATTATAATATAATAGTAGAAACATAAAATATCGTGACCACAACAGAAAGGACAAATGCACAACGAGCCAAGAGTTGAAAGGGTTGAGTGAAATATATTTTTTGTAACTATAAATGTAAATTAATTAATTATTTTTTATTGTATGTGATGTAAAGGAAAGTCTTTGTAGGCATAGGAAAAACTCCAATGAGTGCTGTAATAATTATTGCTGATGTAATAACCTGAACTGAAGAGTAAGGAATCAAATGGGTGGAAGGCATAAGGTCAAGCCTGTTCACTTCGTATTTCCTGTAGAATGAGAATAGTTAGGATTTATCTGTATAAGAGATGTAATATCGGTGTCCATAGTAAGTTTAGAGAGTGGAAGAATTAGAGAGAGCTGATAGAGATGATGTGCACATCAGGAGATGATATGAAGCAAATATGAAGGCTGAAGAGGCAGCAATGGAGAATGAGTATAACAGAGGTGATATCCAGGTAAATTAGCATTTTAGTTTCATATTGAGTGAGGTGTTTGCAGTCTCCTTTCAATTTTTATCTTGATAGATGTCCAGTTGGAATTGGTTGAGGTAGGAGCCTCTTGTTGGTTGTAGCCTACAGAAAATTCATGGGAGTTAGTGCTTCTATTTCAAGTTTTAACTTGATATATGTCTATTTGGAGTTAGGTGAGGTAGGATCCTCTTGTGGGTTGTAGTTTACAGAAAATAGATGGGAGTTGGAGCTTCCTTGCAAGTTTTTCCTTGCATAATTTGAGGTAGTAGCCTCCTGTAGGTTGGAGCCTACATAAAATCAGTGGTGAGAGTGATTTGGAGCTTGAATTTGCATCACAAAAATAATAAGATGTGGTTTTATCCCTTATGGGTTTCCACTTATATCTATTGTCTATGTGATTGATGATTATGTGTTGATGTGATGTTTTAATCTGCTTAATTACTTGTTGTCCACACATTCAGTTTGTTGATCCATTATGTATTAAAATGCTTATAAAATGTAGTTAATGGGTGTAAAGAAATGAGTTTTAATTTCCATGAATGTAATAAAATAATTCACCGCATCCTCTCAGTTTAGCTAAGGGTTAATGAATTGGTATCAGAGCTAGTTCCTTCAGTAAATGTTTAAAAACTGGAAGGAGGTCCGAGGTCCCCAAAATGGCTAGCCTAGAAGGATGCTCAACAAATAAATCCCCATTTTTGACTGGCACAAACTTTTCCTTCTGGAAAATAAAAATGAGAGCCTTCAAGTATTTTGGAGTACAATTCTAGGCTGTTGTGTTAGAAAAATATGCACCAAAGGATACAAACACTGAGGAAGAAGCCAAACAATAATTCATATCTAATGCAAAAGCATTGAATGCTCTCTTGAACTATCTAGGTGAGTTAGAATTTATCAAACTAATTCATAGTCAAACTGCCAAAGAAATCTAGGACACATTAGAAAATATTCATGAGGGAGATAAAAAGGTGAGGATGGCCAAGCTGCAAGCCTATAGAACTCAATTTGAAAAATTGAAAATGAATGAAGATGAAGATGTAGCCAATTTATTCATAAATGTTTCGTAAGTTGTGAATGACATGATAGCTCTAGGAGAAACCATTAAGGAATGTGTAATAGTACAAAAGATATTGAGATCTTTACCATCCATGTTTAACCCTAATGTTTCTTGTATAGAAGAAACCACAGACTGGGAAATAATGACCATGAACCAATTTCTTGGAAACTTGATAGCTTATAAGATGAGATTTCCAAAGGGGAAGTCAAATGTGAGGGAGCCAACCTTCAAGGAAGACAAGTGCATAGAAGAGAAGGAAGCTCCATGCTCATTCTCTAATGAGGAAGAAGCCAAATTAGTCAAAATATTGGATAGAGACATAGGTAGTAAGTACAAAGGCAAAATTCCATTTAAGTGCTTTAATTGTGGAAGAGTGGGGAAATATGCTTCAAAATGTCCCCATAAGAGAGCAGAGAATCAACCACAAGAGAAAGAGAAAAACAAAAAAAATAACTAGCAAAAAGGGAAGAGATTTAATAGAAAATAATTTTATGCTTAGCAAGATAGCAGTGCATCTGAAAGCTCAGATGAATCCTCTAATGAAGAGGGAACATATGAATTTGTTTTGATGGCCAAGGAAGATCTTGAAGGCTACCTTATGGAAGATGAAGAATAAGGTGAGGTAGATCTTGAGGGGTAGCTAATTGGTTCCTTTAAGGAAATAGACAGACTTAAACTCAAGAGGAGAAAACAGAAATGCATTCTCCTGAAATATGGAAAGAAAGAGCCAAGTTTAGAAAACCTCATTTAGTTGAAAGTAGAACTTGAAGAAGCTAAGAAGGTAGAAGATATTCTGATAAAGAAAATAAAATATAAAAATCAGGGGCAAGAGAAATTGGAAGAAGAAGTAGTATGCCTGAGAAAGAAATTAGAGAAGGCCCAAACTAAAGTAACTATGAACCCTCGTTAGATAAAAGGATTTGAAAAACTGGACATGATACTAAATGCTCAAAGATCTCCACTCTTAAAAGCTGGGATAGGGTATGAAGGAGAATCCAGTAAGACCAATATAGAAGGTAAGAAGACTATCTCTTTTGTAAAAGGTGTACATGATAACGAAGCAGCAAAAAGGGGACTCCCAACATTAGAAGCTAGCAGCAAATGAAACAAGTTGAAACAAGCAACAGCCTCAAGTTAAAAATAATGAAATGAAGAAGTAGTATACTACAAAATGATCATACACTCTTGAATATGAATTGAAAAAATTTGGAAGATGTCAAAGGATGTTCTTTCCTCCTCTGAGAAGTATCACATGTTTTTCCCTCCATACACCCTGGACATAGAGCAACACACTGCAAGACAAATAAAATCCAGTTTAACCAACAAAATATTCAGCAAATGAAAAAACCCCCTTAAGCAAGCAGATGGAAAAGACAAGCTTTCACCAGGTACACTAATCGTTTCCATGGCTATTGTTTTTCATGCAATGAATTTGGACATAAATCTATTGAATGTAAAATATGTTAAAAAGGGAGCATAAAATGCTATACATTAGCTCAAATGTAGCTAGTTAAAATAAGATTTTATGTATGCCACAAGATTGGACACAAAGCAAATAACTGTAGGCTACCATATACATCAAAGGACTCTAGACAGATGATGGAATCCAATCAAATTAGACCAAACTGTGAATCAAAAAGAAGTGCAAACATTATGAAGAACCCCAATAAAGTATGGAAGGAAAAGAGAAAGGGGGAGCTTATTACTTCATAAAATAATGAATCCATCATAGTGTTAGGGGGAGCTGCTCTAGGAAGAAATACATATATGTAGCCAATAATAGATAAGAAGCAACATCCCAAGGGGAGAGAATTTCTTAAAAATTCCCCATAAAAGTAGTCTAAGAAGATATCCTTGGAATAAGAACAACTAAAACTGCAAGATTGGAAAGGACAATTCCTCTGTGTTATGATACATGTCCTCAGGATCAGAATACTATGGTATGCATCATGGTGGTGGTATGGCATATATACATCAAGGAGGTAGTCCCAGCGTTTTCAACATTATAATATGTGTGGATTAAGTTATGGTTGCTCTGATTAGTGAAAAGTATCTTCTGGTTGCACATGCTGGAGAATGTCGAGTTGCGTTATAAAAGCATGGAAAGGTGATTAAAATGTCAAAAAAAGAATTACTTATGTGCTGAGCTTGCATTGAAGTTGGGCATGTTTTTATTTTGGAGGTAAGAAGATAAATGAATGATAAAACTATCAATAGTCTATCTTTGAGACTCCAATTGAATAAATTGAAAAGGTACTCCTGAAACGCATTGTGATAAAAAAATTGATTGATCCTACATCTCCACCAGTACAAAAGGTTAATGATGCCAGAATCAATTTCTATATATTGTTGATTGTTGTTGAGAATAGGGGAGAGCTCAACGCAAATAGCTGAGAGTATGAAGGGTGTCGTAACTATGGTTTTCTGTGCGAGCCAAAGTGAGATTAATGCATGGATTATCAAACAGTATCATATTATATCATGGCCTTAGATGCATAGACACTTTTGGAATAAGTGTATACCGCAGAGATCATATATATCAAGCTCTAACCATTAGTCTTCCTTAAGCATGTGTTACACCTAAAAGTTATGTAACAATGGTATGTGGTTGAATATTGAGAATCCCTTATAAAGAAAGTATGAACAGTTGGCCTATGAACCAAGTTCTGTAGAAATACATCCTTGAATATGCAACAAAATCACTGTGTAATATGGTCATAAAGGTGAACCATGGATGCAAAAGATATATTGGCATCATCATATTTGAACATATGTGTACTTTATATGTGTATTTCAGAAGAAGACATATTCCATCGACAATATTCCTCAACATATATGTATTTCATATGAAGATCATACTATAGACTGGTGTGTGTTTGGAGAAGACTCTATATATCATATGGAGCATTCTCAGTATTTTAGTATTATTCCAATGGTGCATTTCCAATTATGTAAGTCTGGTATAGTTTGTTCTATGGAGTTCCATTAGCATCACTTTCAACATTATACAAGTGGAAGGAGTCTGTGTTTTGGAATGGTGTCAGCTTACTATGTATATACATATAAGTTCAATGATCCCCAAAGTGTTCTCCCAACAATGCCTATACACCAAATGGAGCAAGAGTCCCAGCCAAGTATGTGGAAAGAATGAAGATTACTTATGCAGAACTCTAGTAAGACAATGATGTAAAATACACTGTAAAACGGTTACATTTTCCATTGATGTCAAAGGGGGAGGAAATGTGAAATGGTACCAGAGGAAGAAACAGAATTCTCAGAATGAAAGGTGGAGGATGTGTTTCCATCAATTCAAAAGGAGGAGACTGTTGGATATATTGTGATTTATGGCAAAGGAACAGAAAGGAGAACCAGTAAAATTATCATTAAGGACACAGGAGAAAATCAGGATCAGCTAAAGTATAAAGGATCAATAAGGAAAATAAGGAAAATGTGCGGTGAGGAAGCATAAAAGAGAGGCATAGGAGCATCAAATAGTAAAAGAGAGGCAGAGAGGAGCAGTAAAAAGGCAAGGAGTAGAAAATAGTAAGAGAGAGGCATAGGAGAAACATTAGAGGAAAAGGATAAAGGAAGAGGAACATAAAAGAGGCATGGATCAACACCATAATTATCATTACGGCAAAGGAGTAGAGAGGAGCACAAAGGAGCAGCATTAGAATCCTTATCAAGGCAACAAAGGCAGCAAGTTTGGATCAAGTTGTGAAAATGTTGGGGAGAGTCGTGAACGCGTTGGGTCGAGTCATGAACGAGTGGGTAGAGATCGTGAATGAATGAATGCATTAAACTAGTGGAGAAAGTCATGAATGTGCAGGAAGAGTCAGGCTAGTTTGCATTCAGAACAATGCACAAAGGCATGTGTAGTTTTGCAGGTAGATTTAGGTAATTTCCAGAAGAGACGCATTTAGAATAGTGTTCGATGGAGGAGAGAAATCACATATTTAATCGCAGCAGAACAAAATATCATAAAATAGCAGAGACATAGAAATTGCAAATGCGAAGTGGCAGGATGACATGACGATGATGTAGGTAGTGACATGGCAAGCTGATGTGGCAGGTGACGTGGCCCCGACCCCACAGATCACAGTAAAATTATGATGACATGGCAGATAACGTTTCACGTGACACATCATGATGATGTGGCAGTAACATGGCACCACGGTGGGACCCTTTCACATATCACAAATCCCAAAGCTCAGAAGGGATAGCACTCATGAACCAAGTTGAAACACCGAAATGCGAAGTGCGATAGAGAGCCCAAATGCGATATGCTTCAAAGATAAAGT
This sequence comes from Pinus albicaulis, assembly GCA_034641835.2. Lineage (NCBI taxonomy): Eukaryota > Viridiplantae > Streptophyta > Pinopsida > Pinales > Pinaceae > Pinus > Pinus albicaulis. Next base: position 16,961 of record JAXQQM020071311.1, on the reverse strand, counting down.
CTAAAGGATTAAATTTTGGCATGGGACCCATTTTCATATCGTAAATCGCAGGACCGAAAGGGTGAACATCATAACAGCAAGGTTGAATTTCCGAAATGTGAAATGTGAGACGAGGACTGGATGTGATGGAGTATCAAAGATAAACTCCAAATGTTTTCAAATCGGGATGTAAGGAATTTTTTTAAGAAATTGCATCAAAGGTGGAAGAGGTGAATATAACGTAGAAGTACCAAGGAATGTCGAAATGAAATAAAGGGACCAGATGCGATGCAAATTAGAGCTATTATTTAATATATTTCATGTCCGAATGTATGTGGTTTTGCTTTATTAAATCACATCGGAGAATAGAAGAGCTATGAATAACAAGAAACACATGAGAATGCTGAAATGCGTTAAAGGTAGCAGACCTCAGATATTTCAAAGAGTTCCATTGTAATATATTTCAAATCTAGGGTTCATGCAGTTTGCATATATTTTATGAAGAAAATTGAATGCGGGAAGTAGACTTGGGTAAGACTGACACTTGTGCAAAACAATGATTGATGTGGTTGCAAATTTTAAACAAGAAAAGTTTCAACATGGCCAGAAAGGCTCAGGTAAGTGACCCGACATAGAGCAAAGGGAAGAGAAATTAGAACGTTGCAGTTATAAGGAGATAAAGTAGCACTGTTAAAGACGCATTAGTTGGGTCGAGTCAGGCCAAAAGATAGTTATGAAACAATTTTCAAAACATGTGAGCTGGGTTGAATTAGGCAAATGACATTTATGTAGAACTAATATAACAATAAAAACAAAGAAGGCAGTGACAACAGCAGAAAGGACAAATTCACAGTGAGCTAAGAGCTGAAAGGGCTGAGTGAAATATATTTTTTGTAACTATAATTGTAAATGAATTAATTATTTTTTTATTGTATGTGATGCAAAGGAAAGTCTTTGTAGGCATAGGAAAAACTCCAATGAGTGTTGTAATGATTATTTATGATGTAATAACCTAAACTTAAGTGTAAGGAATTGAATTGGTGGAAGGCATAGGGTAAGGCCTGTTCACTTCGTATTCCCTGTAGAATGCAAACATTCAATAGTTATCTGTATAAGAGATGTAATATTAGTGTGCATAGTGAGGTTAGAGAGAGTAAGAATCAGAGAGAACTGATAGAGATGTTTTGCACATCAAGAGCTGATATGAGGCAGGTATGAAGGCTGAAGAGGCAATAGTCGAGAAGGATTATAACAGAGCTTATATCCAGGTAAATCAAAATTTTAGTTTCATTTTGAGGGAGGGTAATATATTCTACTTTCAATTTGTAGCTTGATAGATGTCCAGTTGGAGCTGGTTGAGGTAGAATCTTACTATGGGTTGTAGCCTGTAGAAAATACATGGGAGTTGGCGCTTCCATTTCAATTTGTAATTAGATGGATCTCCAGTTGGAGCTGGGTGAGGTAGGAGCCTCCTGTGGGTTGTAGCCTACAAAAAATAGATAAGAGTTGGAGCCTCCTTGGAAGTTGTAGCTTGCAGAATTTGAGGTAGTATCCTCCTATAGGTTGGAACCTACAAAAAATCAGTGGTGAGAGGGAGTTGGAGCTGGCCTTTGCATCACAACAATAATAAGATGTGGTTGTTTCCCTTATGGGTTTCCACTTATATATGATTTCTATGTGCTTGCTGATTATGTGTTGATGTGATTTTTTAGTGTGCTTAATTACTTGATGTCCACACATTCAGTTTTCTGATCCATTATGTATTAAGATACTTATAAGATGAAGTAGTTAATGGGTGTAAAGAAAATAGTTTTAATATCCATTAATGTAGCTAGGATCATGGTCATCTCCTTTTAGACGAGAAGTACAATATGAATTTAAATATTGAAGTATATAATATAAGTTGTATCTTATTTTTAGAATTTGTGTTTTTTATTGATTTTTCACATCATGAGTGTGTATTTGTATTTTCCATATTTTTATCTAACTTTCTTGTATGCAATTTTTTCCAGTGGTTGAATTTTAAAGAATGATTATTAATACCAAATTGCGTTGTGTGGAGGAATAGATGATTGTTGATTTTATCGTTTTTTTCAAACTTCAAAGTCACTTGTGAGAATATTATCCATCCTTATATACACATATCTATGCTTGTGCCAATGTAGCATGAAAAAAATGGTGGAAATAATAGATCCTAGCCCAAAAATTTAATATCACAAGTGTTTCTTATTTTCACCCATGCATCAAGTATACAATTTCACAATGATAATTTTTTGGGGGTTGTCCCCTAGTGTTAGTGCCCATAACCTAATACATTGTTTTAATGTTATGTATAACAAGTAATAATGAAAATGTCATTTATGATGCCTAAATCTATTGTAACTACTTCAATGCTTACTCAGTTTTGAGAAGATAGTTGTAATTTGTTAGGTATTTCATGTAATAGACTTGCACACATAAGTAACGGATGGTTGTGGGAGAGGGGTTGAAAACTAATATTTTATTTATTTTTTAGAATGACATACAATTCTTCTTATTTATTTGATTGTGTTATGTGAATTCTCTTGTTCCTTTATTTGTGTAACTATAAGGAACTACATGCTTTCATTTTGTTTCTGCAGTAATTTGTTTTCAATTACAATCTTGAGAATTTCATCATCACCTTTTCAACATATGTATATCATACATGCAATGGGCCCAATTATCTACTTGAATAGTTCAATTGTCATGATAATATTTAGGGTCAATACTTTATGATAATAAAAAAAAAGTAATTTGGAAATCAAAATGGCATTGAACAAATCTATTCCAACAATGTTTTTTTTTAGAGGCATGTATTTTTGAATTCTCATCTTCATTTTTTTTTGGTACCTATTTGAATGAGGATTCCATTGGAGGTATAAATTAGGGTTAAGAATCGAATTATAGTGTTTTAATGGAAACGTGTAGGATTATTCTTGTCACCCTGGGGGTTGGATTATAATTCATCAACCTGTCACTACAACAAATTATGGTAGTTGGGGAGATGGAGTAGTCATTACAACAATTAAAATGCTAAAAATTTGGGGAAGTGAGCACAAAAATGTTTCCAATGATTTTGGATAAGTGTAAATGCTTAAGGGAGGTACAAGTGTTACATTTCTTAGCTATTACATTCTTAATATCCCATGGAATTTGTTTTTTCAAATGTACATATAGATCCTTGTTGTATTCATGCAAGTTATAAAGGATTCTCTGGGAATGCTAATCCATGTAAATTTAAAAAAATTGAAAGTATTTTTTATATTTTAAATTATTGAAGTATTCAAGGAATGACAAGTCAACAGTTCAAGCTTTGTGACAAGCTTTAAGTCTTCTAGGTGAAATTTGTTAATGGTTTTGGGAGAAATTTAGCTTTTCATTTTGAAGCAGTGAAGAGTTTAATTATAAAACAAGAATGATGAATTTTTATTACATTAAAGGATTTTATCATAAGGTTATCATGGTTAACTTTGCATAATCAAGGAATATTTTTTTCCCTTAAAATTTTTCTCTTGTGTCTTGAAGTGTTCAAATTGGAAAATAGTTGGAAAAATACAAAAAATGCAAAAATCCATCTCCAAGACATGATAGGAAGAGTAGATATTTTTTATTTGGAAACATGATTTTTCTATGGTATAATAAATTATGTCCTTGAATGTCATAATCCTTAGATATGTTGCAAGCTATTTGGAAATGATAGATCACTGTGGTGAAGGAATCAAATGGGTGGAAGGAATTGGGTCAGGCCTATTCATTTTGTATGCCTTGTAGAATGAAAACAAACATGATTTATCTATATAAGAGATGTAATATCAATGTTCATAGTGAGATTAAAGAGCGGAATAATCAGAGGGAACTGATAGAGATGTTGTGCACATCAGGAGCTGATATGAAGAATATATGAAGGCTGAAGAGGCAACAATCGAGAAGGTGTATAACAGAGATGATATCCAGGTAAATCAACATTTTAGTTTCATGTTGAGTGAGGGGATTGTAGTCTTCTTTCAATTTTTATCTTGATAGATGTCCAATTGGAGCTGGTTGAGGTAGGATGCTACTGTGGATTGTAGCCTACAAAAAATACATGGGAGTTGGTGCTTGCATTTCAAGTTGTAGCTTGATAAAGGTCCAATTGGAGCTGAGTGAGGTAGGAGAATCCTATGGGTTGTAGCCTGTAGAAAATAAATGGGAGTTGGAGCTTCCTTAGAAGTTGTAGCTTGCAGAATTTAAGGCACTAGCCTACTGTAGGTTGGAGCCTATAGAAAATCAATGGTGAGAGGCATTTGGAGCTGGCCTTTGCATCACAACAATAATAAGATGTGGTTTTCTCACTTATGGGTTTCCACTTATATCTAATGTCTATGTTATTTATTATTATGTGTTGATGTCATGTTTTAATCTATTTAATTACTTCATGTCCACACATTGATTTTTCTAATCCATTATCTATTAAGCTTCTTATAAAAGGAAGTAGTTAATGGGTGTAAAGAAAATAGTCTTAATGTCCATGAATGTACTAAAATAATTCACCACCCCCCTCTTAGTTTAGCTAAGGGTTCATCATTAGGGTTTGGGAAACTACTTTTTTTATCATGCACCTTTGAAGTCCTATACTACCATGATTATGAATGAAAGTACCAACCATGTTTTAACTTGATCCTCATCTTCGATGGTGCATATTTTATCTCAAATATTCATGAGCACTTCGTGTCATTTCCTATAATTTTAATTGCATGGTCATGTTAGGAGATTACATTCCACATCAATTCCACTGATTCATGAAGTTATGTTTGAGTATTGAATTGGTTTTCAAGCTCGAGTTTATTTTTTCTAGCTAATGAAAATTTTTCAGTACTTTATTCTTGGCTATTGAATATCATATTTTATTAAAGAAATATAATGATGATGCAAGATTTAAAGTAGAGAAGAAATTTTGAATATGCATTGTAATGATTCCTGGAGTAGATCTTCAAACCTTCACCTTATTCATTGGAATTACCTCAAGAAAAGATCCATCAAACATATCAACTATGTTATGCTACTATACCCTATCTCACCTAGTATATAGCTATTTTATCTCTCAACATTTAAACATTTTTAGAATTTATTCCTAGATTTCCTTGAGCTAAAAATAGTTTCAGGTTTTCATTTGCTTCATCCCAATTTCCAACTACTAATTTATTTAGGGTTTTGGGAACTGTTGCTTCTTTTATACACCTTCAATTCTTGTAATCCCATGATATGCTTTGAAATTTATAGGCTTGAATCTTATGATTCAAGGCCATACTTAACCTTAGTTTTCACTCTCGGAGTTGCATATTCAAGCTTGAGTTTTCATGAATAGTAAAATTATTGCATCAACATGTTAAGAATTTCATTCCATATCGTTCTCTCAAGGAAGCATTTTGAAACATCCTTATCATATGTTGGAGTTATAAAAAGTTTATTTTGTTGAAACTGGACTGTTAAGCCATATTAAGATTGCAATATCAATCATTTATTATGTAGCCAAAGCTTTAGAACTTAACTTATAAAAGATTGTCCTATGTGGCACAAGTTTACTAATTCATGTTATGATGATGGCATGCAGGGTAGTCTTTTAAGAGTGATACCACAATGGATCCTAGATGAACCTAGTTGTTGTCAAAGAAAATTAATAACCTCTTGAAGCATAGAAAGAAAATCTTATTCGTTTAATTCTAATAGCAATTAATGAACCCTAATACTACCCAAGGAGAAAGGGTTATTTTTTGATAAAGATACCATACCAAGGTAGTGGTGAAAGGGCTATTCCAATAAAAAGGAGTGTTGACTGATCATTAAAAGAGAAATGGAAACAATAGCGAAAGTGCATTGAAAAGAATATATTAAAAAAAACTTCCATAAGTAAATATATCAACACATATAAGGGTTGTGTAAATGCTGCAAAGTGTTTATTATCTCATACCAATTGCATTAAATAATTATTTATTGCAAAGAGTGAGAAATATTAACACATTAAACCACTACAATGGATATTATGCTACATTGAAAGGATAATGAAGGAAAATACCACGTTGAAGTCAAATGTAACTAATGTTGTGAAGATATATTAAAATACAACGCATTGTATCAAGAATGCAGTGATGATATAATAAATAAAAAGTGTAGTGAGAATAATATAAAGCACAATGCATTGGGAATATTATACATAAAACACATTAGGAAGATTATACATAATGTATTGGGAATATTGTATTAAACAATGTGTTGAAATAATAATCTAGGCATTGCATTGAAATAATCCAAGCATCTTCGTGGATGGATCATACATATTGCATTGAAGATAAAGATGATAAATGTGTTGATACAAAGGATAAAAAATCCATTGCAGACATGGATATTATATTACAGATACATTGTAAAGGATGCAAGAAAATGTGTTGCAGAGAACATATAAATAATTTGAATGGAGGATATACACTAAGTGCAAAGGGGATGCACTGAGGATAATACCATTGCTGTAATAATGTATACAATACGTGAAATATCAATACAAAAGTGTGTTCAATAGTGAATGCATTTAAATAACATGTTAAATGAAAGCGATAGGAGTTGTTAAACATTGTAATGGATATATTTGTTTGCTACGAAATTGAATGAATAATACAATGCATTGGAGAAATATAACAAATGTATTGGGAGGGGAAATTACAATGCATCACAAAGGATATCAAAACAAGGCTTTGAGGAATAATGCAGTTAAAGGAATAAATTGAAAGGATAGTGAAATTAAAGATGTCATTAGAGGAAATTTTAGCCTAAAAGTTCCCATTAAATATTTGATGCACATAATATGTAAACCAATCAAAATACTTTAAATTTAAAAAGAGGTACATGTAAATATTTTGAAGGGAAAATAAAAAATAATTTTTTTTTTTTTAATTTTATTTTTGGCTTGTCTCCTTATAGTTTTACTCAAATTTCAATTATAGACACCTATTGGATGCAGAATTAAATTTTTTATCCAACGAGTACCCATTATGCATACTTTGAAAATACCCATATTTATCAAAATTGAATATACATTAAAAAATGTGTCGAACACATTTTTTAATGTATCTTCAATTTTTGTCAATGTGGGTATTCTAAAAATTAGACATAATGACTACTCATTAGATGTGAAATTAAATTCCGAATCCAACGAGTGTCTACACTTGAAATTTGACTAGAGATATAAAGAGATAAGCCAAAAATACAATGAAAAAAGTAGTTTTCTTCGTTTCCCTCCAAAATTCATAACTCATATTTTATTATTTCCCTATTATTTAATTATTTTTCCTTAGGAGGCCACTTTTAGGCTGAAATTTCCTTTAATTAAATTAAGGCTCCATGAAAAATAAAAAATCTGGTGTAGTAGGATATTAAAATGCAACATGTTAAAGGCATTGCAAAACAACATTTGGAAACCATGCAACCTTACATTGAAAACCAATGCAAGGAATCCTTTGAACACCATGTAAAATTGCATTGGAAAACCATATAATGTTGCAACAATATATTGAATAATACACTACATTGGTTAATATATTAAAGGGTCAACAAATAAATCATATATATTAAAGGTTACATTGGTTAATATATTAAAGGGTACAATGTCGTTACATTAAACACCTCAAACATTGCAATGAATATTGCACACTAATGTAAGTGAGCATAGCTTCTTTTACCATTCTACACTGACATGAGAATGTTATCTAGAACCAATATTGCAAGCAATAATAAATTTTTAGCAAGCATGCACAATACCTAACCGTAAGAACTACCAACTTAAATTATATGTAGGATGACTCATTTTATGATGCTTTGTGCAGTCCATCACATCGTTTCTCATATTGAAAAAAATAATAATTGTAGATCATACATGAAATACTTTTTCAATGATATTTTGATCAAAATAATTAATGAGAGGCTCATAAAAAATTGCAGAGCAATTTAGTGGATGAGTATTGGCAATAATGAATAAATATTGATCATGTTCCTTGATTGTCAATGATTTTTCTTGATATTTTAGCTTTTCTAGGGTTGAAATTGTGGAGGACATATTGAGATCGACTGTAATATGGTGACTTTGATCATTTACATATCTTTCAATTCTTGGCTTCTTTAATCATTCCCTATCATACCTATGCTTCTGCCATGCATATTACATTTTAGATGTTTTCATTCATTTTTTTGGTGATATAGATTATATCATATCATGTTGCTATACTAGGATCCATGTTCCTACAAGCAAGAAGACATATTGGAGCAATGATTTCTATCAGATCTCCAAATCTTCTTGAGTACTTCAAGAACGCAGAAATTTGATGTGCCATATCATCTAAAGTATATTTAGAGATATATAATTTGTACTTCACTATCACAATGAGATACTAACCACTGGTACACTAAATCTCCCATTCCAATCTCTGCCTTGAACTTTCATGCATGTCTTATTCCACTAATGGAAGAAAAAGAGAAAAAAAAAGGATGTAAATAATTTTGAATTCTTTGTGCAAGTTCTATTTATTATGCAATTCAATGTGGTAAGTAAAGAAGCACACTTAATGATTTTATACATTGAAACCCTAATATTATGATGTTGGCTCCATGCATGTAATAATGGAATTGGTTGGAGGAATACCACATTCGATAAATTCATCGCATTAAACCCATTGTGTTTCAATTGTTTCGTTATAAATGTCATTGTTTGCTAGTCGCTAATCTAAGCATGAAAATGTAATAAATTTTAAAGATTATAGTTATAGGAAAAATATGATGCAGAGTGTTGCCCTTGATGGCAACCCACTGAATGGAGATGAAGACATGTGACTGTTGACATGTGTTGTCCTTGATGGCAATCCACCTGATGAAGTTATGCTTGACTTGATGGACTTAGTAAATGATGTGATATGATGTTTGTTGACAATATGATGCTAAGTGTTGTCCTTGAAAGGCAACCCACTTGATGAAGATGATGAAAACTTACTTGATGAAGTTGTGTTTGTTAGAATATGTCCTTGATAAAGAAAATATGATATTTCTACAGTGTGTACAGAAGGCAATGAAGAAAGGAATTCAGAAAGTGCTAATTCTATGATGAAAAAGAGTATGTTTCTTGGTATACGCGGATTGGCCTAGGGGAAGTCGCGTATGCACGCGGAAAATAACGTGCCAAATCGCGTATGGGCTAAAGCGCTCAAAAAGTGCAAAACCAAGGGTAACCACCGTGGTATTGACCCATTGTATTGGGTAATGATCCGCCTAATTGACCCCGTCCAGGTAGTTTTGGGCTTATGGTATTGTTTTGGTCCATGGTATTGAAAAAGGGGCTCATGGTATTGAAAAAGGATAAACCTATATAAGGAGATGAAATTCATTTGTGCAAATCATAAGTGTGGGTGCAAGATGTCTGAGCTTGAATGAATACTTCTCTCTGAAGTATATCTGAATGGAAAGGGTTACACTTGAATGATAGATCTGAATGTATGATGCACCAATGATGAAGAAGAGGATCTAGATCTGAATTGCTCTTGTATTTGCTAGATCTGATTATGGAAGGCTTAGATCTGTGATGAGGCGAGCATCTAGGCGAACATCTGTCTGAAGAAAAAGGGTAGATCTGAACTGAATATCTGATCTGATGAAGTATGCTGCTCTGTAATGATTGAAGATCTATACGCTACTTCGTCGCGGAGGAAGCGCGTATATACGCAGCTTCAGCGAAGAGAAAGCGCGTATGCGCAATAAAATATACACTAAGGTATACGCTGGTTTGTGTGGACGGAAGCGCGTATATACGCGACATCAGTGAAGGGAAAGCGCGTATGCAAACTAGGGCTTGCTGAAGCAAGGGGTATGAAATATCTGATCTGTTCTACTGTGTTTCTGCTATCTGATCTGTGTTGATATGTATCTGTTGATGATGTATGTTTGTGCTTAAAAGTATGGAAAGGGTTCGGTCTGGAAATATGATGAATTGTGGCCTACAAGTTATGTTCTATTGAAGTGGTTGGATCCAGTGTGAAAATTGATGAAACGTAGTCCAAGGTGGTGCTGAGGGTTGTAGCCTTCAGTCAGGGGGTCGTAGCTCCCTTCCAGGTGAGGCTGGTAAACGAGATCAGGGGGTCGTAGCTCCCTTCCAGGAGAGGCTGGTAAACGAGTCAGGGGGCTGGAGCTCCCTTCCAGGAGTGGCTGGTAAACAAGCGCAGGTGGGTGCCTGCGTGCTGGTCAAGTCTGCACCAGCACATATGTTGTAACATGTTTTCTCTATAATAAAAATATTGAAGGCTGAGCAACTGCAGCGGTGGTTTTCTCCCGTTTTGGGTTTCCACCTAAAAATCATGGTGTTCATGTGTGATGCTTTGTGTGATGGCTTATTCTGTTATTACTGCACATGTTTACAGTTTATTGAACATCTGATAAATGAATGATGGAATGATCTAAGTGAAGAGTTAATTACATATCTAGATCTCTGTATACGCTAGTTTCACAAAGGATATCCGCGTATATACGCAGGTTTACTGAAGGAAAGTAGCGTATGGGATTTAAGGAATGAAAAAGTAAAAAAATTTTCATTATGCTGTAAATACTGATTCACCCCCCCTCTCAGTATTTTTCCCAACAATTGGTATCAGAGCAGGTCCTTGTGCAGAAGCTTGATCGCTTAAAGGAGATCCGTCGCAATGGGAAGTCAAGAAGGAGTAATGTCTATAAAGCCACCTCGATTCAATGGAAGCAATCTGATCTTCTGGAAGGTACGTACAAAAGCTTATCTGCAAAGTCTTGGTGCAGATGTATGGGCAATCGTGGAAGAAGGTTATCAATACCCGGCAAGTATTCCTACCGATGCAGCAGAAAGGAAGAAGTATGAAACCAATGCCAAAGCAGTGAATGTCTTATTGGGAAGCATGTCTGAATCAGAATTTGCTAAAGTAATGCAGCTACATTCAGCAAAAGAAATATGGGACAAAATCATTCTAAGCTATGAAGGAGACACAAAGGTAAAAGTGCAAAACTCCAAACTCTTAGAATTGAATATGAAAATTTGAAGATGCATAGTGATGAAAGTGTTGCCAGTTTCTTTCTTCGTCTAGATGATATTGTAAATCGAATGAGAAATTTGGGTGAAACCATAGCTGATACTACTCTGGTGGAAAAGGTCTTAAGATCATTGACTTCAAAATTTGACTCTAAAGTTTCAACTATTGAAGAAAGGCAAGATTTGCAAACTCTTACTATTGTTCAATTACATGGTACTCTGACTGCTTTTGAAATGAGACAAGGAGGCCCTTCTCAAATAAGAGAAGCTGCTTTTAAGGCATCTACAAAAGGAAAGGAAAAGGAAGTTGTCAAAGAATCCAGCTATATATGTGATGAAGAAGAAGTGAATTTCGTGAGAAAGCTCCAACTAGGTACTGGAAGATTCAAAGGTAAGCTTCCCTTCAAATGTTTTGAGTGTGGAAAAGTTGGTCACTATGCCGCTAAATGTCCTTATAGATAAAAACATGGTAAAGGGAAACAATTTGAAAAGAGAAAGAGTTATTATGCAAAAGAAGATGATGATGAAGTGTCCAGTGAAGATGAAGAAGATTCTGACCAAGATATGAAAGTGCTCATGGCTAAGAAGCAAAAGAAGAAGGTTACTCAAGGAAAGGAGATACCTCAGAAATCATGTATAGAAAAAATTGAAGAAGATGAAACAGATTCCGACGAAGATCTACAAGCACTCATGGCAAAGAAGAAAAAGGAGAAGGCCACGTGTAATAATCTTCTTTGTGCAAACAATAGTAAAGATAGTGAAAGTAAAGTTGTGGATCTAGAAGAAGCTCTCAAGATTAAAGTTGAAGAACTGCAAAGTTCATATAATAATCAAGAAACTATCTACAAAGAGATGATCTCACAAATGAAAGATCATATAGAAATGCTGAATGGACAGGTGGACAAGTATCAAAGGTTTCATACTTATGCATCCAATCGAATTAAAGATCTAGAAGCAGATCTTGAAAAATCAAGCAAGAAGAATGAAGGAATTGAAGCTGCAATCATTTGTCTTCAGGAAGATTTAGAAGCATCAAGTAAGAAAAATAAGGAACCTCTACAATCATTTGAAAAGGAAGGCCTTGAAGCAGAAATCATCTCTCTCAAAGAAGATCTGGAAAAATCAAACAAGAAGAATGAAGAGCTGCAACAAACATGTGAAGGAAACGAAGATTGGTTGAAAGAAGAGATTCTAAAACTGAAGGATCAAGTTGAAGATGGAAGAAGAAAAGAAGAAAGCATGACAAAGCAATGTCAAGCCTTGGAGGTTGAGGTAAACATTCTCAAAGGTAAATTAGAAGAAAAGGTTAAACTTTTGAGGTTTCATGATAGTACTAACATTTTGGACAATATTATGAGTAATCAAAGGTCTCCTGCTATCAAACATGGTCTTGGTTTCCATGAAACTGTTAAAGGAGAATCTAGCTCACAAGGAAGTGCCAAAAATTCAGAGGATGTCAATGCAAAACCCGAAGTGTTGAAAGAGACAAAAGCTCAACCAACAATCATGAATTCTCAAAGGAATTCATTCAAGAACGTTGAATGTTTTAAATGTCATAATTATGGGCATGTTGTAGCAAATTGCAGGAGCAGATCATTTCAGCCTCAAACAAACAGTTCCTACATAGAAAGGTACTCTGGTTTCTTCAAGGGATATTGTTTTTCATGTAACAAGTATGGACACAAAGCAGCTGATTGTAAAAGGAGGAAGAATAGAAATACTCATTATGATTCTTATGCTTATTTTTCCGGACACATGAGATGTTATTCTTGTAACAAGTATGGACATATAAGAAAGGAATGCAGGTCGAACAGATATGAGAAATTTCAGCACACAAATAGAAAACAAATCTGGAAGAAGATGGAGGGATGGAATAAGAAACAATCTAGAGAAGAAAAGGATGTTTTTGTGGATGCTCTAGAAGACAATGATCTTCTTGAAGAAAACACTCAATTCAAGATGAAGGACCGATCAGAAACGTAGGGAATTATGACCCTACTGCAGTCATCCGCTTCTGAAGCTGACTTTTCTTATTGACTGCAGGAATGATGTGGGATACATTATGAGATTTAGCAATGTATCGTCACAGGGGGAGAAATGCATGATGACTCTCATGGTTGATTTGATTATACTGGTTATGTTCACTTCTGACAGCGCATCTGATGTGGAAAGGACAGGTAAAGGAGATACAAGCTCAGGAGGAAATGAAGGAAGATGGAAATTTTCTATGCTTCACTTTCCATACGCAGGTTCCATTAACTAAAGTCGCGTATACACGCGAGTTCCAGAAGACGCAGTCGCGTATGCATTGATGATAAGAAAATTTATCTGATTGCTGAAGATCTAAAGCAGAGGTTCAGGGGGAGCATCAGTCTGACTGCTGATGATTGCACTGTTAGCATCATTCTAGTTATACTCATGATAATGACATGATGCATGGGTTCTTGTGTTGAAGATTATGGATGAAGCCTGGTTGCTTTATGATGAAGAGCATTCATTGTTGAGATGAAAGTCTTATAGTTCAGAGATGAGGACAGATCATGCAAAGATTGTTGTTGATGACTTGCTGTTGAAGGTGTCTCAGATTGCACAAGTTAAGGAAGAAGCACTGGTTTAGGCGGAGTAGCAGGTTGAATTCTAATAGTTGCATTATTGGCAATATGATTGCTTATTCTTTGGTCTTGGTGATACTCATGATCAAATGATGATGATTTGGTACATGGATTATTATGATGAGATTTTGAGCCCTGGTTGCTGATAAGTATCTTTGTGTGGATGAGTTGGATATCATTTGTTTCAGATCATGTAGAGTTTGGTTGCTATGGTTGAGATATTTTGCCTACATATGTTACTTCATGTTACATCTTGAAGATCATGGTGATTTTGGACCACATGGATGATTGCTTGACACATATCTGAAGATGCTGTTCTGGTATGATAATCTTTTTTGGAAAGAATGTATTGATGCTGCAAAGGATCTGAAGGCTTGGTTACTAATGGACTTATGCTACAACCATTGGATGACGCTTGAAGACACAACTACACTATTCTGTTATATCTGTAGTCCAGGGAAGCAGTCAAATATCTCAGAAAGAAGCTGAACATTGTCTGTTCCTCATAGAGAATCAAATCTGCATATTTTTTAGAAGATGGCTTGGAATACGCGGGTTTCATGAAACACAGTCGCGTATGTACGCGAGTTCCTGCACATAAAACCGCGTATGTTTGGTTGCTGACAATTTTTTTTTGGTTGGTTCAGCATTCTTCAGCACAGCTGCAGTGCTGTTTGGTATCTCTGATACTGTTTGGTATCTCTGGTGGTGTTCCAGTTCTCATAATTATGTTTCTAATGTTTTGATGAAGATGCCTTGATGATTTTTTGGTGGAAGTTTTCAGGATGCACAAACTAAGGGGGAGCCTTAGTCATTTAGAAAGATTTCTTGGTTGCACAGATTCAGGGGGAGCATTAGCTTTGCTGAGTATAATGCAGTGTTGGCATTATTATGGTTCTGAAATATGTTCTCTTTCTTGAGGACTTTCGGGTGTTGGTCATAATTGGTCATATTTGTATTTTTGATGAAAAGGTCATGTTGAGACCCTTGATGCAAAATATGTAATATTCAGTCATGTATGAACTTATCAAATTTGTAAACCCACTTGGTTGGGTACTTGAGTCTCATATGTAAACCCACTTGGTTGGGTAGCTGAGTCAAATGTGTAAATCCACTTGGTTGGATATTTGTTGTAAGTATGAGTCATTGGTGATAGGAAAGTCTTTGAGTCATGTATTTTATTGAAAAATATGTTTGAAGATTCAACATGAACTCAGGGGGAGCTTGGCCACTTCAGCACATATCAGATCTGCAGAATGCTTCTTCCACATGAGGAGAAAAGGGGGAGAGTGTTGGTTTTTGATCCGCTCTTTGCCCTTGATGTCAAAGGGGGAGAGTGACATGGTGTTTTAATAAAGAGAAGATAATGATGTGACATATTTGGGAGAGTGACATGATATCTATCTGCTGTGGTAACCAAACACCATCGTGGTTGCCATCAAGTCCAAAGGGGGAGATTGTTGGAAATATGATGCAGAGTGTTGTCCTTGATGGCAACCCACTCCCTGATGGCAACCCACCGAATGGAGATGAAGACATGTGACCGTTGACAGCGGTGTGTTGTCCTCGATGGAAATCCACCCGATGGAAGTTATGCTTGACTTGATGGACTTAGTAAATGATGTGATATGATGTTTGTTGACAATATGATGCTAAGTGTTGTCCTTGAAAGGCAACCCACTTGATGAAGTTGTGTTTGTTAGAATATGTCCTTGATAAAGAAAATATGATATTTCTACAGTGTGTACAGAAGGCAATGAAGAAAGGAATTCAGAAAGTGCTAATTCTATGATGAAAAAGAGTATGTTTCTTGGTATACGCGGATTGGCCTAGGGGAAGTCGCGTATGCACGCGGAAAATAACGTGCCAAATCGCGTATGGGCTAAAGCGCTCAAAAAGTGCAAAACCAAGGGTAACCACCGTGGTATTGACCCATTGTATTGGGTAATGATCCGCCTAATTGACCCCGTCCAGGTAGTTTTGGGCTTATGGTATTGTTTTGGTCCATGGTATTGAAAAAGGGGCTCATGGTATTGAAAAAGGATAAACCTATATAAGGAGATGAAATTCATTTGTGCAAATCATAAGTGTGGGTGCAAGATGTCTGAGCTTGAATGAATACTTCTCTCTGAAGTATATCTGAATGGAAAGGGTTACACTTGAATGATAGATCTGAATGTATGATGCACCAATGATGAAGAAGAGGATCTAGATCTGAATTGCTCTTGTATTTGCTAGATCTGATTATGGAAGGCTTAGATCTGTGATGAGGCGAGCATCTAGGCGAACATCTGTCTGAAGAAAAAGGGTAGATCTGAACTGAATATCTGATCTGATGAAGTATGCTGCTCTGTAATGATTGAAGATCTATACGCTACTTCGTCGCGGAGGAAGCGCGTATATACGCAGCTTCAGCGAAGAGAAAGCGCGTATGCGCAATAAAATATACACTAAGGTATACGCTGGTTTGTGTGGACGGAAGCGCGTATATACGCGACATCAGTGAAGGGAAAGCGCGTATGCAAACTAGGGCTTGCTGAAGCAAGGGGTATGAAATATCCGATCTGTTCGGCTGTGTTTCTGCTATCTGATCTGTGTTGATATGTATCTGTTGGTGATGTATGTTTGTAATTAAAAGTATGGAAAGGGTTCAGTCTAGAAATATGATGAAATGTGGCCTGCAAGTGGTGTCCTAAAGGAAGCTTTGGATCCAGTGTGAAAATTGATGAAACGTGGTCCAAGGTGGTACTGAGGGTTGTAGCCTTCAGTCAGGGGGTCGTAGCTCCCTTCCAGGTGAGGCTGGTAAATGAGATCAGGGGGTCGTAGCTCCCTTCCAGGAGAGGCTGGTAAACGAGTCAGGGGGTTGGAGCTCCCTTCCAGGAGAGGCTGGTAAACGAGCGCAGGTGGGTGCCTGCGTGCTGGTCAAGTCTGCGCCAGCACATATGTTGTAAGATGTTTTCTCTATAATAAAAAATTGAAGGCTGAGCAACTGCAGCGGTGGTTTTCTCCCGATTTGGGTTTCCACCTAAAAATCCTGGTGTTCATGTGTGATGCTTTGTGTGATGGTTTATTCTGTTATTACTGCACATGTTTACAGTTTATTGAACATCTGATAAATGACTGATGGAATGATCTAAGTGAAGAGTTAATTACTTATCTAGATCTCTGTGTATACGCGAGTTTCACAAAGGGGATTTGCGTATATACGCAGGTTTACTGAAGGAAAGTAGCGTATGGGTTTTAAGGAATGAAAAAGTAAAAAGTTTTGATTATGCTGTAAATACTGA
>JAXQQM020060739.1:0-48351 GCA_034641835.2 Pinus albicaulis | reverse complement strand
TGGCAAGTGTAGGTTTTAACCCTGAACAGAAATTATCTACACACGAATCTTATAACAGAAAATAAACAATAGCAAGAGCATAAAACATAAAACAGATAAACACAGAGATTTTCCCCTGGATCCCAAATCGGGATGACCAGCTTGATTTTTCATTATATTCATTTTAGTGTTACAACACATATATATACATTCCGGAGCATACATAAACCCCAATCCATTAACCCCGGATTAGAACATAACCGTAGTTCCCTTGACCGGATCTACAAAAATACCAGGGGCCGAAAACCATCGAACCCCAAAACCATGTGCAAAACCATGCACAAAACCATGGGCGGTATCACCTGCCGGAAATTAAGTTAAACTGGGGGCTTCTCGGATGCAGGCGCCGCTCTGACTCCCTATTGGGTTACGACCCCCGTAACTCTGCGCCTGCCGCAAAGGGGGGGCTATTGCCCCCCCTCTTACCCTCCCGCGCATGCTTAGTCGTGGAAAGAATATAACACATACCCAACATTCTCCCACTTGTTGTTTTCTTTCCACGGGGGGCCACACGAGGGCTTAGTCATTGCCCCAATTCTTCAACACCCCATTGTTTCTCTACACCAAGAGAGCTTCTGAGTGCTCACAGACTTTGTTAATGCATCTGCAACATTCTTCAAAGTGTCCACCTTTACCAGCAACACCCTTTTAGCCTCAACCATATCTCTAACAAAGTGATATTGAACATCAATGTGCTTTGTCTTTGAATGATAAGCAAGGTTCTTAGCCAGGAAAATTGCACTTTGGCTATCACAGTCTATCCTTATAGCTTGTTGTACCAACCCCATACTTGAACACAATCTCTGCAACCAAATTGCTTCCTTGCTTGCATGAGTGGCCGCTATGTATTCTGCCTCTATAGTTGAAAGAGCCACTACAGACTGTCTTTTACTCATCCAACTGACTGCGCCTCCAAATAAGCTAAACACATACCCACTTGTAGATCTTCTTTGGTCCAGATCTCCAGCCCAGTTTGCATCAACAAAACCACGAATGTCCAACATTCTTTCCAATCCTGGTCTTCCCTGGTAGCACAAGCTATAATCACTAGTGCCACGTAAATATCTGAAAACCCGCTTCACTGCTGTCCAATGCTCCTTCCCTGGGTTTGACATAAACCTGCTCAATAATCCCACTGCATGTGCAATGTCTGGTCTAGTACAGACCATTGCATACATCAGGCTACCCACTGCACTTGCATATGGAACATGGGACATATACTCCTCTTCTTCTTGTGTCTTGGGACACTGTTCAGTAGACAACTTTACACCTACAGGAATAGGAACATTCACCGGTTTACTATCCTGCATATTGAACCTCTGCAATATAGTCTCGACATACTTCCTCTAGTTTAACTAGAGCTTCCTCTTTGCCCGATCTCTCTTAATTTCCATGCCCAAAATATAGTTTGCAGCACCCAGATCCTTCATGTCGAATTTGGAGAACAGTTGGGTCTTCAAATCTTGGATAATTTCTTTGTCATTTCCAATCAACAAGATATCATCCACATACAAGACCAAATAAATAACACGGTCACCAATTAATTTAAAATAAACACAATGATCCTCCTTGCTTCTGGTGAAGCCAAGTCCCCGTATATAGGTATCAAATTTCTGATACCACACCCTTGGTGACTGTTTTAACCCATACAGAGACTTCTTCAACCTGCATACCAGTTCTTTCTTACCCTTCACCATAAAGCCTTCAGGTTGCTTCATGTAGATCTCTTCTTCTAGATCCCCGTGAAGAAATGTTGTCTTCACATCCATATGTTCTATCTCAAAATCAAATGCAGCAGCAACAGATACAAGTAATCTAATAGAAGTAACTTTGGCAACAGGAGAAAAAATATCACCAAAATCAATTCCCGGCACCTGGGAATAACCTTTTGCTACCAACCGAGCTTTTTATTTCTCCACCTTGCCTTCTACATTCATCTTCTTCTTAAACACCCATTTGCTCCCAATGGGTTTCCTTCCAGCCGGCAACTCCACCAGATCCCATGCATCATTTTTGTGCAAGGATGCCATTTCATCAACCATGGCCTCCTTCCAGAGTTTTCCATCCTTTGAATCTACTACCTCCCTGAAAGTTCTGGGTTCATCATCAGTTATAGTTAAGGCAAAACCTGAACAGAAAGCAGATGGACTATACCTTTCTGGTTGCCTTCTTTCCCGAACTGATCTTCTTAAAGCTGGAGTTTGTGGCTCATCATCTTCTGAGTCTTCTTCTGTTGTAGAGTCCGATTCATCCTCCTTTAGCTCAAACTCTATCTTCTCAGGTTCCTTTGGTAGGACTTCATGTTTAACAACATCTTTCACTTCTCTAAACACCACATCTCGGCTGTACACAACCTTCCTTGTTTCTGGGTTCCAAAGCTTGTAACCCTTTAAACCATCCTTGTACCCAATAAAGATGCACCTTTCAGATTTATTATCCAACTTGGTCCTTTTCTCCTTTGGAACATGTACATATGCATCACATCCAAATACCCTTAGATGTGAAAGAGAAGGTTTCTTACCAGTCCATACCTCATGTGGGGTGTTATCCTCCAACACTGATGAAGGTGATCTGTTAACCAGATAGCATGCAGTCTCCACTGCCTCTGCCCAGAATTCTTGTCCTAACCCGGTACCACTGAGCATGCTTCTTGCCTTTTCCATCAGTGTTTTGTTCATTCTTTTTACAACTCCATTTTTCTGCGGTGTGTATGGAGTAGTCTTCTGTCGTGCTATACCACAATTCTTACAGAACTCTTCAAATTCCTTCTTGCAGAACTCCCCACCATTATCTGTCCTCAGCACCTTTATATTCTTCTCTGTCTGGTTTTCCACCAGAGCCTTAAATTCTTTAAATTTGTCAAAGACTTCAGATTTCTTCCTCAAGAAATATATCCATGTATTTCTTGAGAAGTCATCTATGAATGAAACATAGTACACAGAATTTCCCACTGACGGAACTGACACAGGACCAAACACATCACTGTGCACAAGTTCTAATATCTTGTTCGCCCTCTTAGCACCAGAGGGAAAACTCACCCGATTCTGCTTCCCATATACACAATGTTCACAGAAATCGAAATCCAGAGAGAAATTAGACATACCTTCTACCATACCATTTCTATGCAGTATCCGAAGGCCCTTCTCTCCAATATGTCCAAGCCTTTGATGCCATAGCATGGTCTTTTCTCCAAACACAACTAGGCTTTCCGTCCCACTTTCAGGAACCACAGAACTGTTACACCCATCAATAATTGTGCTACCTTGTAGCTTGTACAGAGTTCCAGTCCGAACTCCCCGCATTAATACCAGTGCTCCCCGAACCATCTTGCAGGCATCTTTCTCGAACACTGTTTTTACACCTGCATCATCCATCTTGCTTACAGAAATCAGATTTTTGGCCAATGCAGGAATATGCAGAACACCAGGAAGTGTTTTAATCCTTCCACCTTGCAGCTTCAGCTTGACCTTTCCACGTCCAATGATTCTGGCCTTCCTATCATCCCCTAGGAAGACATCTCCACCATCATATTTCTCATACTCACAGAACCACTCCCTATGGGGAGTGAAGTGAAAGGATGCACCTGAGTCAATCAACCATGACTCATGATCTACATGTGTATTTGAAGAAGAAGCCAAATACACATCCCCACCTTCATCCGAGGTGGTTTTTGCCTCTCCAGAAGGAGCATCATCAGATCCCTTTCCTTTCTCAGGAGCTTTAGATCTGCAATCCTTTTTGTATTTCCCTTCCTTTCCGCATTTCCAGCACACCTTTACAAACTTTCCAGGAGATTTAGATCTCCCTCTAGATTTAGATCTCCCACTCAAAACCTTATTCTTGTTTATGTTCTGGGACCTTCCTCGTACAGATAAGGCATCTCCATTCTGACCCTCCATATTTCTCTGTCTCATTTCCTCCGACAGCAAGGCTGAGACAATGTCATCAAAATTCAAGGTAGTTGTATTGCTACCTATTGCAATAACCAGACTGTCCCACGAGTCTGGTAGAGAGCACAAAAAACTGATGCACTTATCTTCATCTGAGATTTTAATATCAACAGACGACAGCTGACTTACCACAGTATTGAAGGCGTTCAAATGCTCTGTCACCGAGTCTCCATCCTTCATCCTCAGGTTATACAGCTTTTTCCGCAGGAACAACTTATTCACCAGAGACTTAGATTGATACAAAGTCCCTAGCTTGTCCCACAAGGTCTTCGCCGTAGCTTCCCCAGATACATTCAACAATATTGAATCTGAGACACACAACCGTATTGTGCTCTTAGCCTTCCGATCCAGTTTCTTCCAGTCTTCATCTGACATTGCCGTTGGTTTAGTACTTGGATCTACTGCGATCCACTGATCTTTATCCACCAGCAGATCCTCCATCTTGAGCTTCCACAACTCAAAACTCTGACCATTAAATTTCTCGATCTCTATCTTTCCGCCGCTCGCCATCTTCTTTCACCAAAAGAATAGATCCCGCAGATCTCCCACTGAACAGGGTCTACCACAGGCCCGAGCAAAAAACCCTCAACAACAAAGGCGTCCCCTTGAAGCCAAAACAACTCCGATACCAAATGTAGGTTTTAACCCTGAACAGAAATTATCTACACACGAATCTTATAACAGAAAATAAACAATAGCGAGAGCATAAAACATAAAACAGATAAACACAGATATTTTCCCCCGGACCCCAAATCGGGACGACCAGCTTGATTTTTCATTATATTCCTTTTAGTGTTACAACACATATATATACATGCCGAAGCATACATAAACCCCAATCCATTAACCCTGGATTAGAACATAACCGTAGTTCCCTTGACCGGATCTACAAAATACCAGGGGCCGAAAACCATCGAACCCCAAAACCATGTGCAAAACCATGCACAAAACCATGGACGCAGACTACCCAGCGTGCTTAGTCGTGGAAAGAATATAACACATACCCAACAGCAAGGTAGGTCTCTTTCCTTGGCAGAGATGCGATAGAAATTCCTGGTGGTCCGAAGACATTGTAGCACCAAAACCTCGTGCAACCGACCCTGCCAATTTTCCAGCTCCTCATTAGAGTCGGAAAAAAATTCACTGTCCTTTTCCTAGCAGAGCACTCCTTCATCCATGGGGGTTAACCCAATCTTCATCTTGCGTAGTCAATTTATAAATATGATATATCTCCTCCTCCTCATAGGTCGGCTCTATATACCGCGCGCCTTCGCCAAATCTAGTGGCACTATGACGTGCGTACCTTTGTTTTCAAACACCATTCCGTGCTTCTTGAGACCGATGACACCCCCCATGTCTATAGCCTAGTCTAGTTCGAGGAGCACGAGGTATGGATCCGCATCTTCCATAATTTCTATTACTTCAAAGTTAGCTAGGACCCTTACCCCTCGCGATGTCAACCATGAATTTAGGCTCCCCCATTCATTGCCTTCTATGCTTTGGTAATACATTCGCATCCGATCCAATATCTAAGATGACCTGATCCATTTTGTAGTCACCAATCCGTGGAGTCAACGACATTTCTCTTCCGTGCATTTCTTATAGCCTGTATAGTTTGTGTACA
Organism: Pinus albicaulis; assembly: GCA_034641835.2. NCBI lineage: Eukaryota > Viridiplantae > Streptophyta > Pinopsida > Pinales > Pinaceae > Pinus > Pinus albicaulis. Next base: position 42,738 of record JAXQQM020060739.1, on the reverse strand, counting down.
TCCTTGGTCCCGGGGATCAAATTGGGCCGCACCGCACGAGTATTCGGTATTCTTTGGAGATTTCCTATGGCTTTCGTGGGTTTCGTAGCAACTTCGTACATGCCTTCAAAAAGGACTCAACTCCTTCTATTTGGAGGTGCGTCGGTCCCGTCGCGTGGGGCCTACCAATGGTGCTTGCTTTTCAAGATTCACTCCTTCCCGAGGGGCAAGCTCCTCTCTTTGCTCCCTTGGTGACCATCCCGTCGTGTGTCATGAATTTTACACTTGGATTCATATTCCTTAGCTTGATTTTAACTCTTTGTACATTCTGCGCATAGGGGTGGGTTGTTTTTTCCCGCATCTTGGCTATTAAAATTGGGCAATCCTCCACCACATGGTCTAGTTGCGTACAATATTTTCACGATGGCCCCGGTGGGATTTGGGAATTATCCGGTGAAGTGTCCTATTTCCTTGTAGTTATAGCATAGTAGCTGCCCATGTCCTTGTCCAACGCTTCCTCCCCGACCTCCTCTCGCCTCTCGGCCAATTATCCTCCAAAGTGGGCAAAAATTCTTAGCAACACAAGGGTTCCGATTCTACCCTATATAAGTTCTCACGGTCCCATCATTAAGTCATAAGTATGAGAGTTCTACTCATCGTGCCCCCACCGATCGGCGGGAACTTGAACCATTTTTGCTTTAGTTCCGGGACATACGCACCCAACCAAGGGCAATGGTTCATATCATGCGGTCCTGCTACCCGACACTCGTCACACACACAGCGCAGTCCGCTCGACCTCGGTCATGATAGGATGGGTTCCCTACTTGCTCCCGGGCATACCGGACTATGTCCTCCTACTTGTATGTACTCCGTTAGTAGGGGGAAATAATCCTTCTTATGGCCGGATACCCGACATCGTATGCACCAAAGATCCCAGTGCAATCGTCCTTTCCTCGCTCCCTTCACGAGTTTTGTATTTCCATATGCACAGCCCCAAGCTATTCCCTGAATTTGTTGTACCCCCCACCGACGTATCCCTTCGGGGGAGTAGCTTCTAGTTTCACGGCCGACTTCCACAACTTTCTCCCGTGACTCAAAGGTCCGATGACTCATTAGTGTGTGCAAGTGAGGTAACAACATAGAGATGAACCATTATGTATGCTATCTATCATCATAATCGAATCCTCCTTCCCCGATTGCCTTCTTCAATCATTGATCGACCTTCCCATACCGACTCGTACACACCTTGTTTGAAGTCCTTTACTTCCACTGCCACTGGGAATAATATTTCAGCTTTTGGAACCTGCCGCTGCCGTACGTCTTTGATATCTTGAATGGATGCACTCTCGTTCGGGAAATGTATCGCATATACCACTCCGTGGGCCCCGTCCTTGAATGCCAATGATAGTTGTGCCCTCTTTACCATATCACTTGCCACATTCTCGTGCAGATCCAGACGTGAGTCCGCAACAAACCAAAAACCGGTCCATATCCTCATCTCCTACCCCCTTGAAGGTAGGTAGTTTCAAGTGCATAGCCACATCACCGTTTAGGGGGGGTGGTGGTATGGGTGAATTCTTACCTTTGTGCGGCCTAGGTGGTGGTGTAGCCGTAAAATATTGCACAATTGGTTCTTGCAACATGATTATAGGTGGATCTCCCTCCATCAAGGTTAGTCCGATAGTATTTACCATCGCACGTCACGCTCCCGCGTAGATCCGAGGTCATTCGGTTAGTATGAATACATAGAATGCTCTTTTCACATAGTAATATCTTAATAAAAACAAGTAATGTCCTCAAAAATTTTCCTTGGAACCCTTTAAAAAATCATCGTTCGGCCTCAAAGTATGAGACAAATTGATCAATGGCAAATTCCGTCACAAATCCACAAATCGCATCAATAACTCATCATTCTTGTTCTTTACAACACAAAATGCTCCTCTATTTATAAAAAATGTAGCCTAAATTTTCTTATGGTCCGCAAACCATGGTTTTTGGACCCCCCGTTTTACCCTTTTACCCATTACAATGCATTCGGGTCTTTCACCCACCCCAAGACCCTTGCGCTAGAATAAATCTAATAAAAAGTACTCAAAATGGACCGGTTCACAACCTCGTTAGGAGGTCCCGTTCCAATAGAACCAAAAAAATGAACCAGGATCTTTCTCATCCAGATGGCGTCACATGTAGCTTGACTTGCTACCATGTACTCTTCCTTCATCGAACTAAGTGCCACGATATCGCCGCTTCCCTACTGTACCAAGAAACTACTATCGATCCTATGTTGAAGATCCCTCCCCGATGTGCTCTTTCCATCCGATGGACTTCTTGCCCAATCTACATCCGTGAAGCCTTGAAGCTTCACTCCCTCTTTCTATATGTACCATAATCCATACTTTTTTGTGCCCCTCGGGTATCTCAAGACATGCTTCCTTGCCTTCCAAAAGAGCTTGGTAGGCTTAACCATAGCTTGACTCGGCTTGGTTAACTACATAGCAAATGTCTAGTCTAGTTTTCACTAAATACATAAGTGAACCAACTAACTTCCCGTGACAGTAGCATCCACTAACTCTCCCGAAGTAGCATCCTCTTTCCTCCAATTTCCTAGAAGAGGAGTGTCCATGGGTTTATAGCTCTCCATGTGAAACTTACCCGATATATATTTGGCATAATTTCCTTGAGAAACAAAAATTTCACCATCCCATTGCCATATTTCCAAATGAAGGAAATAATTAAGGAGTCCCATGTCCTTCATTTCGAACTCCCTTGCAAGATCCTCCTTGCATGAGTGTATCACTGCTCATCACCAGTCAAAATTAGATCATCGACATATAGTACAATAATCAATAGCTTATCATCAACCACAATCTGTACAGGGTTTGCATCGACTTCACTTTTGGTGAACCTAATCGGTGAAATAGATGTCAATTCGAGCGTACCAAGCACGAGGTGCTTGTTTCAGCCCATACATGGGTTTGCTCTCTTGAGTTGACACATATGTGACTCATTTTAAAAAGATCTTGAAACCTTCGTGTTGCTCTATGTACACTTCTTCCTCAATAACTCCAATGAGAAATACAGCTTTTTCACATCCATATAATGAATGCACCACCCCATCCGCACCGAGAGTGCAAGGATAGATATAATGGAAGAGTACCCTTGCAAACTCGGTGCAAAAGTCTCATCATAATCGATCCCCCTCAATATGTGAGAATCCTCGGGCCACAAATTTGGCATTGTACTTCTCCACACTCCCATCAGCGAGTTTTCTTTACCTTGTAGATCCATCTAGATCCAACCACCGATTTTCCGACCAGCCTTGGGACAATCTCCCATGCACCGTGCTTAAAAATGGAGTCATAATCCTCCACCATTGCATCAACCCAAATTGGTTGCCGCATTGCCTCTCGAAAGGAAGATGGTTCTATCACAATACATTTTCTCATAAGAACCATGTATCTAGTAAACCTATCCGGAGATCTGTCTCTGCTACGTGCAGTGAAGTAGGGGCTCCTACATTCCCCGTTGCATCAAGTCTCTATCTATCGACTTCTGTGCTCGCGCCTTCTACCATTTCGGTGGATGGCTCTACATGAGTGTTTTCTGCACTCCATGATCCTTTGCATGTGGCTTCTCCAAATCTTGAGGTTCATTATTTGGAACCAAGAGTTCCTCCTCTACATGAAAATCTAGCTCCCTCTCAAGGGACAATCACATGTCTTTCTCCTCATCAAATTTTATATCCCATCATACAACAACGTCATTCTTCCCGTTTGGAAAATATAGTCGATAGTTGTGGGGAGTATCGGTGTACCCCAAAAAAATCCCAGCCTCAGTTGTTGGTTCCAGCTTCTTCTTGGCGTATTTGGTCACATGCACATAAACAGATGAACCAAAAAATCTTAAAATGTGAAACATTAGGTTTCTTACTAGTGAAAGCCTCTTCCGGTGTACTCATGCCAAGTATCCTATGAGGAAAACAGTCTAGAAAAAAATGTCGTTGTGTTGCATTCCTCCACTCATAGATGCATCAATAGGACCTAATCATGTAACATCACTCTTGATGCACCCACAATCTTTATTTTCTTTCTTTCAGTGACCCCATTTTGCTGTGGGTTATGAGGTTGTATCAGCTTCTCTCGAATTCATTCTTTGTTGCCGAATTTATTGAATTTGTTGGAGATGTAATCACCATCATTGTTGCTCCTAAGAGCCTTCACATGCTTCCCAATGTCTTTCTCCACCGGTGCTTTGAACTCAAGAAACTTTGAGAATGTTTGATCTTTCTTCTCCGCATGAGAAGATCTAGCACTTCCGAGAGAAGTCATCAAAAAAATATCGCATAGTACTTATGCTTTGTTGTCAAAGAAATAGATAATGGTCCACACACGTCCGAGTGAAATCTCTAAAGGATCCCCAAGGCTCGGTTTTCATTCTTATGAAAGGTGGCCTTTAAATATTTTCCCATAGTACATCCCTTGCATGTGTCCGACTACACAAGCTGTACCCTTGGGAAGACCCGTATAAATCTGCTCGCATGACTTTTAAGGCTCCGTGGTGAAGATGTCCTAATCTCTGCGTTATAACTCACCCTCATCTTGGTTCACCACTTTGTCCGCCTTACCCATCAATGTTGCATAGCCATATACATCAAGTTTATTGAGATTCTTAACTCGAATATATCTTCTTGGCTTGTCTGTTGTTGTTTTTCGTAGGAAATATTTTCCTTCACTCGAAAAACAATATCATAGCCTCTATCCTCCAACATTCCAAGCCGAGACTAATTTTTTTCTTCAATCCTGGTGCATTCATTACATCTTTTAATTGAAAATTTTGACCTAAATATCTCTATAAAGTAATGGTACCAATCCCAGTAGCACTTTCTATCGCCCGTCATCATCCATTTTGATATGCATCTAGAGGTCCTTCTCCTCCAAGCTACTAAAAATTTATTTGTTTCCCGTCATGTGAAAGGATGCACCACTATCCAAATACCACACCGATCCCATTTTAATTGAGACTGTTAGTGTCAGTCTAGTCATACTACCATAAGTGATCAAAACTACTCTTTTGCATTTGCATATTGGGTGTCTCATACAGAATAAAATTTCACCTTTCTGCTAGGTCATGGATTCATTGATGGAAGTAATTTTTATCAGTTTTCCCTCATGATGATACTTGCTGATTTTCCTCCCTATGGTCTTCAGACATTAGTCTCTTTCATTCTCAAAACTACACTAGTAGGTCACAGGATGGGTCTCATTAGTTTCTAGGGTCTCACCATGGTCAAATTAATGAGTCAAGTGTCAATAAATATCAGCAAAGTCATGAGGAAGTCAATAAATACAATGTCACAACACCCAGAAGATCAAAGATATCATTCATTTAGTTTGGTGTAATTTTCACCTCAAAACATGGTTTTGAGGTGAAAACATAATACCTCGCCTTTCAGTCACAATTCAGAAGCTGTTATCTCCAAAAAGCAATGTCCCAGCCTTTTAGAGAAGTTCTCCATAGTATGTTCAGCACCAGATCATCTTTAAAGCAGATTCATTAGAAAGAGCCCAGAAAGAGCTTTCCAATGGTATACTACACTCTCAAAACCGACCTCTGGATTGAATTTTATGCTTAAGTGAAGTAAAAGCCCTCTATTCCCTAAACCCCCCTATTTCCCATGTTTCCCCTTTAAATTTATGTTCAAATCCCTTTAAAAACCCCTTTCTTCTCCCTTCCGATTATAATATCACATTATAAACCATTTAATACAAATATGCGATTTGTTTCTAACCACTTCCCCTTCATGCCTTTAAAACTTATATCAAATTCCAAAAATTTATATTATATTAGCCCGCCTTCCATCGCAAATCAAAAAGTTCATTTGTATTATTGATGAGCCCATCGAAAATATTAGTGATGCGATCCCACGCAATCCTCCGATCGTATCGCACATTCCCATCGCAAAATCCCCATCGCAAAATCCCCATCGCAAAATCCTCATTGCAAATTCCCATCGCAAATATTTGCGATGCGATCCCGCGCAATCCTCCAAACGCATCGCACATTCCCATCGAAAAATCCTCTTCGAAAAATCCCCATCGCAAAATCCCCATCGCAAAATCCCCATCGCAAAATCCTCATCGCAAAATCGTCATCGCAAAATCCTCATCGCAAATTCCCATCGCAAATTCCCATCGCAAAATCCCTGTCGCAACTTATGATCGCATCACAAATTTCGATGCGATTACCCCCACTCCCTTCCAATATTGCGATTGTGATTTTATCCCCGGGCCCACCATACAAAACTTACTCCCCATTATAATATAAAGGCCCTTTCCCCTTTGTAAGTCCCAAATCGCATTTTATTACGTTTATTAAAGGACTTCTCATGGTTTAATCCAACCGCATCGAAATTTTTATTTCGTATATATTTTCCCACTCCCCGATCCCAATTGCGATTAAGATGCTGGTCCCGCCTCCTCTCCCTTTCTTCCTATTCACTATTTGCCTTCACGTAAGTCATTATTTTAGTTTATTCTAGTTTACTGCAACGACATCTTATTAAAATTAAGTTATTCGAAAGAAATAATGGAAAGCAAAGCGACAGCCAGAATCTGAGACCCAAATTTGTAACAGTCACATCTTCAGTTACGTTGTAGTAAAATCTACGTTACAATGTTTCACCTTCTCACTAGCCAGATGTAACGCAACTCTTCCTTCATGGAGAGATCATTGGCTCTTGGTTTTCCATCTTCAGTTACGATTTCTCCTCCTTTCTATCGATCTATATTCCCACGAATTTGTTCTATTTATGGTAATTGGAAATCATTTGTAAAAGATTGGAGGTGTGGGGAATAGTGTGGTAGAAACATCTTTGTGCTCCATTGTACAGTTTGGCAGGGAATTAAATAAAGTGATGCAGCTCTGATTTAAGGGATTCATGTGGTATGCGTTTTAGCATATGTTTCTCCTTTATGTTTCATATATACATTGTTATGTTTCACCATTCATTCATTAACATTTCCAGTTGAATGTTTTCAAGTTAGAAAGGTAGAATCCATTTTATATGCTCTGCCTTGGGGAATCATTCATACTCTGTGTATTTTGTTCTGTTTGAAAAGGATTCATTTATTATGCCCTTTTTAGCTTTCTCAACAGTCTTTCCACTCCCTCTTATTTCAATTTTATTGCTAAATATCTTGCCTACTTTGCCCCATGAAATACCCTGTATCCTTATTTAATTCCTCAGCTCATACTGTCCTTTTTTCCCATACATCCCTAAAAATTTCAGTCATTTATTAAAAATCTTTTTCCATATATATACCTAGCCTAAACCAGTTTCATTATTGCTTTATCGAATATCTATTCAGTGGAGAGAGCCCTCTCCTGTCCTTGTAGGGCTAGCTACAAGGCTGAGCGTGGTTTAATTGTTACCCTGATTTGCCTTTTTCAGCCTGAGGTTCAGATTGGGTGCTAACATCTCTGGCGACCATACTGGGGAACTGTTACAAACTTTTTGCATAAGAAGATTTATCACCCCAGTAATATTTTTTCTTGCAAATTCTTGATGATGATATTTCAGAGTTTTCTAGGCTGATATAAATTTTGTACAGTAGTAAGTCGACCACACTGGCTTCAAGAAGATATACAAGGGCTAATCCTGATCCAAATCCTCCCCCTGTGTTTGAAAATCCAAATCTTATCCCAAGAATAGTCAGAAGACAAGAGGAATCACTAAGTCCTACACCTATTTCCAGGTCCCATAATTGGCCCAGTGAGTGGTTCTTTGTAGAAGAGCTTTCTTTTGACGAGAGTTTTGAGCTCTCTTTATTTGGAAGTAAGTCTGAAACTGCACTCGAAGACACATTTTTAGATTCAGAATTCCTTGTGGATATTGAAGTTCAAAGAGCGAATTCCTCCATTGATGACTACATTTTGAATTCTCCTCAGTCCATCACTACAACTTATATTCCTAAGACTTCAGAAACATCAGGAGCAACATTACCTCCTCCTAATCCAACAACACCTCCCCAAAATTCTGCAAATCTCGTTATAAACCCACCCAGATTCATGGCTGCCCGCCATGCACCCTTGGTGTTACCTCAGGTTCTCAATGATATGCCTGCTGACTATCAAAGTAAAATTACTATCTTTGATGCCACTCAGGGCATTACAGCCCAGCAGCATGTTGACAAGATGAATGACTTTTTTGACTTGCATGAAGTGGAAGAAGAAAATGTAGCTACCAGGTTGTTTGTTCAAAGCTTGGGAGGTGAAGTGAGAAAGTGGTTCAGAGCTTTACCAGTAGGCTCTATTCACACTTTACAGGAGTTACACACACATTTCTTAGATCGATGGGAGGTGAAAAGGAATCCATAGCAAATTTTGTCTGAATATGAGAATATTAAAAGAAATGCGGGTGAAACGGTGCAAGACTATTGTTTTAGATTCAATACGGTATACAATGCTATTCCAGCTAATCTCAAATCTCCTGTCGATTCAGCTATGCTGAGGTTTCTGGATGGTTTTGATGCCGATATGGCATATCAACTACGTGAAAGAGATCCACCATCACTTGAAGAAATGCAGAAGATGGCAGTAAGTGTCGAAGCAAATCTGATGGCTAGAAGAGCTTGAACCAGAGCTGAAAAGAAAGTCGTGGTGAAAGAAGAAGCATCCCCTTTGGACAGAAAAATGGACACACTAATTCATACAATGGAAAGGATGGTTGATCGATTAACAATTTCGGACAAACCGGAACCCTAAATAAGAAATCCGAATTTTAGAGGTCAACAACAGCCGCAATTCAGGATTAGACAAAGAGAACAGAGAGCACAGGACCAAGCGGCACCACAGCAGCAGATTAAAACGCCTTTGCAGTAGAACTATGTGCAAGGGACTGACTTAGATGATGATGGTCCTCTATTTGAAACCAATCATTTTTTCACAGCTGATGGCGCGCCCATTTTCCTTACAGAAGATGAAGAATACATAGTGGCGACTCCAGACATTCAAGGGGATGAAGATTTCATTTTGGCAAACAACGTGGTGTTAGAAGAAGAATCTGATGACTACCAGAGAGGCTATATGAACGCGCTGTCAGCCCAGCAAAGGCAGTATTCTCTAAGGAACAGAAACGTCACAATCAGTCCCATTCAAAGGAGAAAGGAACTCCGGATGAAAGACGAGGCATAGAAGAAAGGGACAGAGCCGTTCAATACTTCATCCAGCAAAGCACCCGCAGTTACTAACACAACAAATGAAAAAATCCAACAGAGCATAGAGAAGGAGAAAACAGAGAAGAAGGACCCTCCGGTCAAAGAGGTAGAAAAAGCCCCCTCCTTTAATTTAGAAAGTGAAATTTCCAAGTTGAAAGTGTCTGTGCCCCTAACTGAGTTAGTGAAGAATAGCATATATAAAAGTTAGGTGTCTAAAGTCTTGCAAATTGACCCTCTTTCTGATATGGTTAATGTGGAAGATGACTACCCTGAACTCATTTTTGGTCCAGCCACACAAGAGTCTGAAGAAAATGAAGTTCCCCCTTTTTACTTAAGTCTTAGGTTGCATGAGTTTATCTTGCATAATGCCATGTTGGACTCCAGGGCCTCGCATAATTTGATGCCCAAAGCTGTCATGGAGAAGTTAGGCCTTGATGTGACTAGAAAGTACCATGATTTGTATTCTTTCGACTCAAGTAGGGTCCATTGTATCGGTCTCATCAAAGATCTAGTAGTGTCTTTAGATCAAATCCCAGCCAAATTTTTTTTGATGGATGTAGTTGTTGCTGACATCCCACCACGGTTTGGAATGCTTCTATCTAGGTCTTGGGGTGCAAAACTTAAGGGGACCATACAACTTGATTTTTCCTATGCCACAATCCCTGTATTTGGCCAGTTGAGAAAGTTATACAGGGAAAAGAAAATGAAATATATGATTACTAGCAAAGACAAGCCCGAAAACCATCCCATCAATGCGGTTCACACAGATTTAGAGTCTTTCGTCTTATATTCAGATGGTGGTCTGAATGATGAGGATGTTCAGTTAGTACAAGTGGAGGAGATACCCGAGATTTCAGAAAATTTTAGAGAGGTCCTCAAATAGGAAAAGGACAAAGCAGCAAGTACTTCTGAGCCTCCTACCTACCAGCAGAAAAAAGATAGTGAACAACCAAAAATCAACGAAGGTGAAAAGAAAGAAGAAACTAAATTTCAGCATCTGCAAGAAGAAGAAGAAGGCCTCTGGGGTATGGAATTTGATGGAGCGGTTGGTAAGTATGGAGTAGGTATTGGAATATGGATTCAGAGCCCTATTTTCCAGCCTGAAAAAGTCCCTAGTAATGTTAGAGTATGTGCATATAAGTTGGCTTTTGACTGCTCCAACAATGAGGCAGAGTATGAAGCTCTGATTGCAGGCCTCAAAATCTTGAAGAAGTTGAAGGTGAAAAGGATTTCTATGTACGGTGACTCTGAGTTAATAATCAAGCAAGTGAAAGGAGAATACCAAGCTAAACATCTGAGACTGAGGGCATATAGAAATGCAGTTTTGGAAATTTTGAAGACATTCCCAGAGTACACTTTGACAGCAGTGCCCAGGATGCAGAATCTTATTGCTGATTCCCTTGCCACTACTGCAAGTAACTTGAAGGTTCTGATGAAATCCAGCAACAAATTTGAGATCCATGTAAAACATAAGCCTGCTGTTCCGGATAATTTAAGGTATTGGCAAGTATTTTGGGACGATAATGAGATCAATGCATTTTTACAGGGTGATGGAAAATTCAAGGACACTCCCATAGAAGGTGAGTATGTAGTTGATGATCAAGAAATGGAAGGAAAACAGATGGACATATTGCAGCTGAAAGATAACGTAATTCCTAGAGGTCTCATACCTCTAGAGGAGCTGTTTGATTAGGATGATGTTGCAAAGAAGCCAAGCTTGGTGCCCATAGAGAAAGGAGTTGAATATGTGAATATCGGAACAACTGACCAGCCCAAGTTTGTCAAACTGTCAAAGACATTGTCCCCTGAAGTAAAGGAGAAGTATGTGGAGTTGCTTTCCATCTTCTATGATGTATTTGCGTGGGATTATTAAGACTTGAAGGTGTATGATAAGAACATAATCCAGCATACTATTCCTATCAAGCCGGATCAAAAGCCTTTCAGACAGAAGCTGAGAAGAATCAACCCAAAGCTGCTGCCATCAATTGAAAAGGAGGTAAACAGATTGTACAAAGCTGGTATCATAGTCCCCATTAGATTCTCTGACTAGATTTCGAATTTGGTCCCGGTACGTAAAAATACTGGAGAGATAAGATTGTGTATAGATTTTCGGAACTTGAATAAGGCCTCCTTGAAGGATAATTATCCACTTCTGAAAATGGACCATATTCTGCAGAGAGTAGTTGGAGCATCCAGGATGTCACTACTCGATGGCTACTCAGGCTACAACCAAATCTTGGTGCATGAGAAGGACCAAGATAAAACTGCATTCACAACACCCTGGGGAACCTTCCAGTATGCCAAAATGCCTTTTGGATTGAAGAATGCAGGAGCTAATTTCCAGCGTGCAATGGACATCGCTTTTTCCAATGAAAAAGATGTCTTTCTGGTTGTTTATTTGGATGATTTGACAGTGTTTTCAGGATCAGATGACGAGCATTTGCACCATTTGAGAGTTGTTTTTCAGCAATGCAGAATGTTTGGGATTTCTCTCAATCCCAAGAAGTGTATTTTTGCCATGGATGAAGGCAAGCTGCTGGGGCATATCATCTCCAAAGATGGTATTCGCATCGATCCATCCAGAGTGGAGGCAATTCAGCTCATAGACTTTCCACGAAACAAAAAGGAGATCCAAGCATTCAATGGTAAGATGAACTTCTTACGTCGATTTATACCCAATCTGGCTGAACATTTGAGGGAAATGACTAATATGCTAAAAAAATACAACACTATTAAATGGAGTGAGGAGGCCATCAAATCATTCAATCTGGTAAAGTTTGCTTTGTCCAATGCCCCAGTTTTGATCAGTCCCAACTACACTCAAGACTTTATAATATTTTTGTTTGCATCTGAGCACACCTTGGCCGCTGTTTTAATGCAAAAGAGAGACAAGATAGAAAATCCAATTGCCTTCTTTAGTAGGACTATTAGAGACGCTGCTTTGAAATACAATATTATCGAAAAACAGGCATTGGCTCTCATCAAGGCACAAAAGGATTTCAGGGTTTACATCCTACATTCACATACTATAGCATATGACCCTAACACCACGGTGAAGGATGTGTTAACGCAAACTGATCCAGAAGGTCGTAGAGGCAAATGGATAGCTGCTATGTTGGAGTACGATCTGGAGATCAAGCCCACGAAGTTGATCAAAGGCCAAGGCTTGGTGAAATTGATGGCCCAATCAAATCTGCACGCCTTAGATATAAACCTTATAACAGCAGTGGTAGAAGATGAAGACGAAGGTTTACTAGTTCCAATTGCGGATATTTTTCTACAGCCCCATGGTATTCAAATATCGTCTATGTCCATCAGCATTTGTCACCTCCTGTGGGCATGTCCAAGAGAAAAGGTAGATCTCTGAAGCTGAAATCTGCAAAATACTGCATTTTAGACAGCGCTCTGTATTGGAAAGATCCAGGTGGCGTTCTGCTCAATTGTTTGGTTGAATAAGAAGCGCAAAAGGTAATGCATGAGTTTCATAAAGGCGACTGTTGCGGTCACTTGTTTTGGAAAACTACAACTAACAAGATATTGAGAGTAGGATATTATTGGCCTACATTATTTTTAGATTTATATAAGACAGTGATGAAATGTCATGAATGCCAAATATTTCAAGGGAAGAAAAAATTGCTCCCACTCCCTTTAAAACCAGTTTCAGTGAACGCACCCTTTCAGTAGTGGGGGCTTGATTTCATTGGAGAAATTCATCCCACATCCTCAGCTCAGCACCGATGGATATTGACAGGGATAGATTACTTTACGAAATGGATTGAGGCCATCCCAGCTAGGCAAGCAATAGACACGGTAATCATTCAATTACTGGAATTGAATATTCTATCTCGTTTTGGCTGCCCCTGTAAAATCGTAACAGACAACGCAGCAGCGTTCAGATCCAAGAAAATGATCGAATTTTGTGACAAATACAACATCACGCTGGGCCATTTGACCGCGTATTATCCACAAGGAAACGGCCCGGCGGAGTCATCTAACAAATCATTGGTGAATATAATTAAGAAAATGTTGGAGGCAAACAAAATAAATTGGCACCGGAAGCTCATCAACGCACTGTGTGCAGACAAAGTTAGCAGTAAAATATTAATAGGTATGTCACCATTTGAGCTGGTTTATGGTACTGACGCTGTCTTTCCTACATCCCTTACAGTCCCAGTTATGAAATTATTGCAAGAAGTTGGCAGCGAGGACAATGACAATCATCGAAGGATCAATCAAATGATCCACCTTCAGCAAACAAGAGAGTAAGTGTCACAGAATGCTATTCAGTTGCAGGAGAAAATTAAAAAGATCTATGATAGGAAGAAAAAAGCAGAGAAGTTTCAGCTGGATGATATAGTGTTGAAATGGGATGCCAGAAATGAAGACAAAGGGAAGCATGGTAAGTTCGACAATCTGTGGAAAGGACCATACAGGATCTCAACATAGAGAGGAAAAAATGCCTTCTTGCTTTCAGAAATGGATGGCCAAGATTGCCCAGGAGGAGCAGTGAATGGTAGGCTTTTGAAGCACTACCATTGTTGAAAGCAAGGATCAAAATCTATGTCATCACCATTGTATATACCATGTTATGTTTATCAGAGTGCAGAGTACACAATCATTGAAGTTTGGGGCCCAAGGTGAAGGCTATAAGACTTGGATGACTTGTGTATGGTCTGGTTTTATTTCAGTTTTTCAGTCTTAGTCTTGAGTCAGTGTCAGTTTGCATTTTTTCAGTCTTTCAGTATTTTTGACTCCATGCCCAATGGATAAGGCTACTTGGTCTATGGTGTTATTGGCACCTCCAAGGAGCTTCCATCCCCATTGGAGCCGATGTTAGTGTCAGTCTAGTCATACTACCATTAGTGATCAAAACTACTCTTTTGCATTTGCATATTGGGTGTCTCATATCGAATAAAATTTCACCTTTCCGCTAGGTCATGGATTCATTGATGGAAGTAATTTTTATCAGTTTTCCCTCATGATGATACTTGCTGATTTTCCTCCCTATGGTCTTCAGACATTAGTCTCTTTCATTCTCAAAACTACACCAGTAGGTCACAGGATGGGTCTCATTAGTTTCTAGGGTCTCACCATGGTCAAATTAATGAGTTAAGTGTCAATAAATATCAGCAAAGTCATGAGGAAGTCAATAAATACAAAGTCACAGCACCTGGAAGATCAGAGATATCATTCATTCAGTTTGGTGTAATTTTCAGCTCAAAACCATGTTTTGAGGTGAAAACATAATACCTCGCCTTTTAGTCACAATTCAGAAGATGTTATCTCCACAAAGCAATGTACCTGCCTTTCAGAGAAGTTCTCCATAGTATGTTCAGCACCAGATCATCTTCAAAGTAGATTCATCAGAAAGAGCCCGGAAAGAGCTTTCCAATGGTATACTACACTCTCAAAACCGACCTCTGGATTGAATTTTATGCTTAAGTGAAGTAAAAGCCCTCTATTCCCTAAACCCCCCTATTTCCCATGTTTCCCCTTTAAATTTATGTTCAAATCCCTTTAAAAACCCCTTTCTTCTCCCTTCCGATTATAATATCGCATTAGAAACCATTTAATTCAAATATGCGATTTGTTTCTAACCACTTCCCCTTCATGCCTTTAAAACTTATATCAAAGTCCAAAACTTTATATTATATTAGCCCACCTTCCATCGCAAATCGCAAGGTTCATTTGTATGCTCGATGAGCCCATCGCAAATATTTACGATGCGATCCCGCGCAATCCTTCGATCGCATCGCACATTCCCATCGCAAAATCCCCATCGCAAAATCCCCATCGCAAAATCCTCATCGCAAATTCCCATCGCAAATATTTGCGATGTGATCCCGCGCAATCCTCTGATCGCATCGCACATTCCCATCGCAAAATCCTCGTCGCAAAATTCCCATCGCAAAATCCCCATCGCAAAATCCTCATCGCAAAATCCTCATCGCAAATTCCCATCGCAAATTCCCATCGCAAAATCCTCGTCACAACTTCTGATCGCATCGCAAATTCTGATGCGATTACCCCCGCTCCCTTCCAATATTGCAATTGCAATTTTATCCCCGGGCCCACCATACAACACTTACTCCCCATTATAATATAAAGGCCCTTTCCCCTTTGTAAGTTCCAAATCGCATTTTATTACGTTTATTAAAGGACTTCTCATGGTTTAATCCAACCGCATCGAAATTTTTATTTCGTATATATTTTCCTGCTCCCTGATCCCAATTGCGATTAAGATGCTGGTCCCGCCTCCTCTCCCTTCCTTCCTATTCACTGTTTCCTTTCACGCCAGGCATTATTTCAGTTTATTCCAGTTTACTGCAATGACATCTTATTAAAATTAAGTTATTCGAAAGAAATAATGGAAAGCAAAGTGACAGCCAGAATCCAAGACCCAAATTTGTAACAGTTACATCTTCAGTTACGTTGTAGTAAAATCTACATTACAATGTTTCGCCTTCTCACTAGCCAGATGTAACGCAGCTCTTCCTTCACGGAGAGATCATTGGCTCTTGGTTTTCCATCTTCAGTTATGATTTCTCCTCCTTTCTATCGATCTATATTCCCACTAATTTGTTCTATTTATGGTTATTGGAAATCATTTGTAAAAGATCGGAGTTCTGGGGAATAGTGTGGCAGAAACATCTCTGCGCTCCATTGTACAGTTTGACAGGGAATTAAATAAAGTGATGCAACTCTGATTTAAGGGATTCATGTGGTATGAGTTTTAGCATATGTTTCTCCTTTATGTTTCATATATACATTGTTATGTTTCACCATTCATTCATTAACATTTCCAGTTGAATTTTTTCAAGTTAGAAAGGTAGAATCCATTTTATATGCTCTGCCTTGGGGAATCATTCATACTCTGTGTATTTTATTCTGTTTGAAAAGGATTCATTTATTATGCCCTTTTCAGCTTTCTCGACAGTCTTTCCACTCCCTCTTATTTCAATTTGATTGCTAAATCTCTTGCCTACCTTGCCCCGTGAAATACCCTGTATCCTGATTTAATTCCTCAGCTCATACTGTCCTTTTGTCCTATACATCGTTGAAAATTTCACTCATTTATTAAAACTCTTTTTCCATATATATACCTAGCCTAAACCAGTTTCATTATTGCTTTATCGAATATCTATTCTGCGGAGAGAGCCCTCTCCTGTCCTTGTAGGGCTAGCTACAAGGCTGAGCGTGGTTTAGTTGTTACCCTGATTTGCCTTTTTCAGCCTGAGGTTCAGATTGGGTGCTAACAGAGACCATGCATGCAATGAGTGAGAAGTCATGCTAAAATTGTGAGGCCAAAGCCTCACCAGATGCAAATCCTAAAGCCTTCTTGTTCTTCTTCTTTTGTGTACAGTTAGTGGCATAATTCCCATGCTCGTGACAGTGAAGCTAGACATGTTGCACTTATTTCCATATTTACCTGACTCGGATTTGGAATGGAATTTATTTCCTTTCCCCTTAACTGCCTTGGTAGCCAAAGCACAATATTATTCATCTTCATTATTAGATGAAGATTTGTCTCTGATATTTCGTCTGAACTAAACTCCTCTTGCACCAAATCCAACCAAATTCATTCCCAATATGGCATATTTTCCCTTCCATTGATAGAGTCTTGATAACTATGCCAACCCTTGGGAAGTCCTAAAAGAGCTAGGCTCTCCAAATCATCATCAGCGAAATTAATGACAACTCTTCCCATCTCATCCCGACATTGGAAAAAATTTATTAAATATTTTGGCATGGAGTCTCCTTTCTCCATCTTTATCTTCTTGAGTTTATATTTTAGTGCCAATTTCCTATGGTCACTACTAATCTGAAATAGATTTTTCAAAGCTTCCACATAGCATATGGTGTCGGTTTTCCATGGAGACTTGAGACAATTTGGTCTCGTACTCCCTCCAGTAAGATCCTCCTCGCCTTTGCCACTTTCTTTTTCCATGCATCAATATTTGCAGCGTTTGTCACAACGGATTTAGGAATATCCTTGTAAATGAATTCCTTCAATCCATTATGTAATATTCCAAAATTGGGAAATTGTACACTATCGGGAATATCTTAAGATATTCCAAATGTGGAGATCCAGCAATATGCAAACACAACAATGGAGTAGCAGTGAGACTCAACTCATAGCAATCTACGAAATATCCATAGCCATATTATTAAGTAATAGCAACAAAAATGAATACAAGATCTTGGGGAAAATGTTACTCAAGATAGACAATGCTCAGCCTCAAGAGACAAGTACATAAATCATGATAAAACATTGCTACACAAGTGTGCCCAATCTATGAATACACAGTTTTATAAGAGCAACTTCATGCTAACATATGTCAAATACAAGGATATAAAAATATATGGCCCATAAAACATTGGGAGTGAAGATATCAACTCCCAAATGCTACCTCAAGTTAATCCTGGAAGGATTGGCTATAATATACAAAATCTGCAAAATTCCGGAGTTGCTGGGTAGCAGTTGCAACTTAGAAAATGGAACTGGATGGAGATGGCTGAAGATGATGCCAAAACTGAATATGCCTCTTCCAATGGATCTTCCAAGTGAAATTCTGATCCTATCACTGAAGATCTCACCCTCCAAACATATCTTCAAAGCCCCACAGCAATTTCTCACTAGAAATAACGTAGTCACTGAAACAGACTATGCTATTGGGGCAAGGGAATGAGTTGGCCCAACGCCAAGATCTTCAATAAGTTCTGAAACCTTCCTCACTAACTTCCCAAAGGAATGGGAACTCCCTTCTCTGAAAATCAGCTCCAAAAATGGCGTTGAGGTCCTCCACTACAACACCCTACAACACAAAATTATACTTGAGCAGAAATAATGCTGTAGCTGGAGGAGGTGGCTTGGCCTTGAGCCTGAATGTGGAGAATGAAGTACAGGATATTTCAATAGGCCTCTCTTGGAAGGAGAAGGATTCCTAAGCAGTAGATCCTTGTGCTAAGTAGCACTGCAACTCAGCTAAACAACTGAAGATTGCAACAAGTTTGAATAGACCATAAAATCAATAATACATGACATGAGAAACAATGGTTACCTTGCCCTCCTTTTAAACAAGTGAAAGCTCTCTCTCCATGGGTCCCACTCTTTAGGGTTTCCTCCACCAAATAGCCCTCTTCCCATTCACACTGCGTTGTTTATCAAAGTGTTTTCCTCCTCCTCTCCCAACGCTGTTGACTTGGTCAAACTTGACCTTGTCTTCATGCAAATGTCCCTTTTCACACGTAGGAGTGTGAAATCTAGCCCTTATGACTATCCCTTTTCACATTTGAGGGATTTTATTCCTGTTTTACTAAGCATGGGATTCCTTACCCATTTATTTAGCTGCTAGGTGATGAAAACAAAATTTTAATATTCCATTTAGCTGTGTGCTAAAATGGGAATATTACACATTTTCTTTGAGTACTGCCTCAGTCATGTATTTCCAAAGAATATACTTAGAGCTTCCCTCGAGCGCATACTCCAATCTCAAGCCATTGAAATCCATTGAAATCCTGAATCACCTGTAGCACCAAGAAAGTCTTGTGCAAATTCGAATTCTATTCAGTGACAAACTTAGCTCCTCCTCCACTATTTTGATTTCTTGTGCTCTGATACCATGTAGAAATTATACAACATATATTTATATCATGGATTCAATCCTATCTAAAAATGTACTAAAGCTAGATACTGAATCGCTTCTACAATATAATTGCAGAAATTAAAACACAATTGCCAATGACATGAAGCAAAGAAGAATTAATCAAACCACAACACATATAATTTCCTATAGAAAGCTTGCTACTCAAAAACCCACTACTATTTTATATTTAGCGTGGATACACGAAAAAATTAAAAAAAAAATCTCCTCACAAGAGCCTCATGTACTCAGCTAATTGTCTAACACCGTCCTAGAAAAAACTTACCAACAGTTAGTCAATTATTGGCCTCTAAACAACCTTCCTTGCTTGCGCAAATCATGTGGAATTCAATCCCTATTCTTTAGGAATTTTGGCCTTCCTTTATTGCACACGTATCATGGGAAATCCAATGGGTTTTTGGTTGCATGGGTGCAACCCAATAGTCCTACAACTGATAGTCAACATCCCTTTCACCTAGATCTCAAATGGGTATCCATTGGAACTCACATGCATGCAACTAATAATAGTAAATTATTTATTGCATGTTAGATCACTAATTGTGAATTAAATAATATTTAATTAACTTGATCTCTCACTAGTGCAATAAACAGTTACAATTAACTCAACTGACTTTGAATCACCTAACTGAGCTAAATTGATTACAACATGCATTAACTAATGCACAATTGCACTTCGAACTATATTACAAATAGAATTACTCTGCATGCCTCACCAACTACCCCCAACTCAAAATTCATGAGCTAAATGAGTCACTATCACACTCAGTTAACTATTACAAGTGATTTCGAGGTTATATTACATTTTATTTTCCATCTTAATTAAGAGATAATTAAAATAGACATGCACCAAATTTAGCCCACACTATTGTAGGTGTTGCAATTTCGTGTTGGACTTCAAAAAAATATAATTGCTCATTTTCTATGAATGCATGGAAATATAAAATTTTCTATACGCTTATTAAATTTTAAGACTAATTTCCATTTATCAAAAATTCAAATACCAAAGTTCAATGAAGTATCAAATGGTTTGGATCCACGCAAAAAAAGAATACAAATAATACGTAGATATTGGTGGATGTATACCCAAATATTTTATTATGATAATTTCATCCACATTGGCCCATACACAACTTAGGGGAGACATTATCAAGTAGGATTATATAGGAATACTTGAGGTTCTATGATAATTGCATCCATGTTGACCCTAACACGACTTAGAGAAGCCTTTATCAAATAGGATTATATAGGAATATTTAAGGTGATATGATAATTGCATCCATATTGACCTTGAAAAAACTTAGGGAAACCATTATCAAATAGGAACCCTACATGAGCAATGTCACCTCAGGTATTCCTAGATCAAACAAACTTCTACATCTATCTCAAACTATTTTTATGTTTATATCAGGTATTTCACATTAAATAACCCTTGGAGAAGGAGTCTTGATAGAGTTTGAGATGAAATATTTTGGGCTTGCAGAATGGGTTTAGTTTCTAACCACATAAACAAGCCTAAAATTAAAATCCACAACACCACCTGTGAGCATCGAATAAGAGCAACTAAAAATCTTCATTAGTTGGTGAAGTTTTTTAGAATCAGGGTGATTTGGAAAAAACAAGAGTTAGAAGGACAAATATGATAGCAAGGGCATAACGGTCAGTTGGAAGATTTAGGAAATGAAGGTTAAAAGAAATAAGAAACAAACATTGTGAAAATTCACAATTATTTTCAGAAAAATTCCTCAACCTAGAGATGGAACATGTCATTTTATCACCAATAGAAAAATTACCCCAAATCCAGATCCCTCGCTATTCGAAACCATTCTCAGTAATAGCCTACAAATTCGGAAGAAAAACCATTATGAAGATCCCAAAAATCATAGATTACATTTCTTAAAAACCTTAATTTAAAGTAGTGTCACACCTTTCCTATATAAAAACTATGACACCACAGGTTAGTCATTGACACTTGTGAAAAGTGATGCACTGTTCTCCATTACATAGTTTGACACCCTTTCAAAATGGGTAAAAATAAATAGTAAAGTCTATAACCTTGTTGAATATATTCCCTCAACCAACTAGACTTCAAGCTCCTACCACTTTGGACCTCATCCTAGAAATGATGGGTGTCAACCCCCTTATCATTGAATCAATCCCCCCTAATTTTGGATATCATCCCTTAGAAGATGGATCTATAACCTCTTCTCCTCTCCTATAAATACAATGCATACTAAAGGATATATTGTATGCTTTTATCTTGTGTTGTTTCTATCATTGGAGATTCCATTTCAGGGATTGAAAGTGATGCATGATCCCAAGAAAATAAAGGATTGAAGACTTATTTCAGTCATCGAGTAATTTTACCTACGAATGATTCAAGTGTTTCTAGAGAATAATTAGTGTATTTTGTCTTGATTTCTACTAGTATTGGTTTCCAAGTGTAGGGATATCTTGTTCTATCCACAGAAAAAGATTAATCCTGATAAAAAATTGGCGATTCCACTGGGAATTGAACCTAGAATATTTGGTTTCAGAGACCAAATTTAATAATTAGTTCCCGAAAAAATAATTCACCCTCCTCCTAAAGGTGTTATTCGAAATTCATCTTTTAATATGCATGCCCTTGTGACTAAAAACTACAATATTGTTGAAGACTTGGCTCAATATCCTTCAACAATTTCGGCTCTTGAATTACTCCAAATGTGCCCATCACAATGAAAATTATTGTTATCAACTATTTCTAGAATTGATCCATGTGATCCTAACCTTATAGTCTTTTATCGTGAGAATCATGTACCTAGACTCCCAAATCAATTGGAATTATAGATTCTAGTTTTTGTTAAAAGTAAATAAGTGTTTCATACAATAACTAATGAGGGAGCTTCTACCTGTATCATGTCTATTTCTTGTTGGAAATATTTGGGCTCTCCAACACTCAACCAATTTCATGCCACTATAAAAGAGTTTGATGGAAGAGGATTCAGATCTTATGGCATTTTAAATGACTTAACCATGGAATTAGAGGGTAAAATGATTGATTTTGAGGTAGAGTTCATTGATTCCCAGCTCAACTACAACCTTTTACTAGGCCGTAGTTGGACTTACGCCATGTCTACAATAGTATCTTCACTATTTTGAGTGATACTATTTCCCCACCAAGG
This sequence comes from Pinus albicaulis, assembly GCA_034641835.2. NCBI lineage: Eukaryota > Viridiplantae > Streptophyta > Pinopsida > Pinales > Pinaceae > Pinus > Pinus albicaulis. Next base: position 20,718 of record JAXQQM020060739.1, on the reverse strand, counting down.
GAAAATAGTTAAAGTAGACCAAATAGATTTTTACACCTTTGATCAAAATACCACTGGTAGTATACCCTTTGTGGGAAAAAAAATATTTATTATGAGAATGTTAATGTGGGCTTACTTAAAGAATCATTAATTATGGGAACCTTTTCAATCCCTCCACCTGATTTTCCTACCACGATCACACATGTAAATATGATATTGTCCAATATTGATTCTTCTGATCCATTGATAGTAATTAATGAGTCTTATTATTTGATATACGACAATCGAATTACGCTTAGCCTAATTGAATCGGCTTATAAAGAAATCTGTTTGGGCTTTGTGTTAATTTATACACCAGTGTTGACTTGAGGGGTCCTAACCCAGGTTCAAAGTTGAGGTTAACCAACAAAACCCTCTTACTACTTGCCCTTTCGGTAGTGACTTTCTTGCACAAGTCATAGTCTTACCCAAAGCAGTATGGGGTGTGCTGGAACTAGGTTTCCACACCCTGAGAGAGGTTTGAATGATTTGGGTGCCTTAATATCATAAACAGACCTTCGCCACAAAATCCCTAACCAGGAAACCTTTACAGACAAATCTAGGTCAATTATGCAGACTGCCTTATGCAAGTTAATACAACTATAAATCAAGTAATAACCATTAAGAACAATATCCACACCTTATACCATCAGATACATTCAATAATCATTCATATAAACCAAAACATAGTTGCATAAGAGATCTAATTGTATACAATAAAGGAATAAGAAATAAGATGCCAAATCATATAAACAGTAGATGCATTTCAGACTTAGATATCGACAATAACAACTCTTTATTAATTTCAGTCCAGACCCTTCATACAAAACCCTTCAACAACCCACGTGCACAGCGAGTGGGGTCCGCACATAGTAGAACTAAGGTATCCATGCACACAGCCAACATAAGCCTTCTACCTAGACAAATCCACATAAATTATCACAAAGTAGCCAAATCTATCATCAATGTCTAGACTTATCCAAAAATTGCCTTCTTAGACTCGATCTAGACTTCTATTTATACTATTAGCTTGCTCTACTCTAGGGTTTTCAAACCGTGGTTTGGGACCCCTTCATCTACCCTTTTTAGACATTACAACACATGAGGGGCTTTGACCTACCCCAAATCCCCTACACACGACTAGAATTGTAGAATATATTACAAAAATATAACAAAAACGGTCTTCGAACTTAGGGGGCCCTGCTCCAACAACCAGACAATCGAGTGAACTCAATAATTGATGAATATTCTCAATATTCATAGTTAATTTCTATGTCAAACCTAATCCTATTGATGTTTTTTTCCCTATGGATGAAAGAATCATGGAAATAATGTCTTAAGAGGAAAAAACATGGGGCGATAATCATCATTGCTGTGATTTTCTACTGAAATTAGAAGTTATTGATAGTAATTATGATTCAATAATTTTACCTAAGATAGTTCCACTACTCTGAAGTCCTCTTTCAATTTATGAGGAAAATTATGAAAGGAATTTAGGAAATATATATGCCACTGTCTCGATTGACAACTTAGTAAAACTGTGAATTATTGAATACATTCACATAACATCTTCTTGTTCTATGGAAGAAATCCAAACTTACAAAGCCCTATTTCAAGAATTCTGAGACATATTCACTTTGAAATATGAGGAAATTCCTAGAATTGAATCAAGTAATATTGTCCATGAAATAAAAAATTATCCATATGCCAAGAATTTCGGGAAAATATTATGTCTGGTGCATCCACAAAAATATGCTGCTATCAGGGCTAAATTTGCAAAAATTCTAAACGTCGGTTTTATATAACTTTCTCCTTCAATCAGTTAGGTTTTGAATATCATCAAAGTTACAAGGAAGAAAGGTACCATTAGAGTGTGTTTTATTATAGAGATATCAATAAATCTTGTCCAAAGTACAACTATCCAACTCCTTCAATTGACCAAATCATCAAAGATTTCCCTAGAAATGAAATGTTTTCATTTATGGATGGATTTCTGGATATAATATGTTGGAGCAAGGTCCCTTGAGGCACAAGTTTTAAAGCTCCGTTTTTGGGTAATATTGTATGTGCACACTGCACAAAGGGAATTCAAGGGGCTTTGGGGTGGTCAAAGTCCTCTGTTTTTGTATAAATGAACTTTAATGTAAACTATGGGTCTCAAACCATGGTTTGAGACCATAGTATCTGTGTGTTAGGAATATTATAAATAGATAGAAGATATCTAAGCTAAGTATTTTGGTGAAGCTATGATATATTGATATTCGGATAATATTTGCATTTTTAAGGGTTTTGGGTTCTAGGGTTGGGTAAGAGGCTCCTGCTGGCTGTGCACGCAAAGACCTAGTTTTGGCTATGTGCGGACTCCGCTGGATTTGTGCACGGAAGGGATAGTAAGGGTTTTGAAAGGGTTTTTGAAGGAAAGTTGATGTATTAACAGATCTGCAGAATTAATAGAAGGAATTTTTTTGGTGAACTTCCTGTGTTAGGCATCTTTGCTATTTACTGTTATGATTTAATGAGATCCCTCTATCTATTTTCTTACTAATGAATGCACATAACCAATTGATGTGTTTATGAATGAATACTAAAATATGTTAAGTAAGAGTGAGATCTGGTCCTGATCTGTTATGTGTAGTGAGAAAACCCTATTTACATGATATTGTCTCTGCATTCTGTTATAGCTATTGCAAAATATCCGCGGATAACTTACAATTAAATGATGAAACATTATAGATCTGTTTAAGCACTTGATGTGTCGTGATTTGGATTGACTTCTGTTCTTTTTTTTTGCGCCAAAGTGATAGAAATTCTTAGGTATTTTGTTTATGTTTGTGTAGTTTCTATGCGTGCATCTGTATAAGATTTTTGTGTTATTTTACCGAGGACCACCCATAAATTCCTCCCTTAGGGTGCGAAAACCTGGTTCCAGCACCCCCGCATACTGCTTCAGGTGAGACTTTTGTCTGCGCAAGTAGATCACTGCCTAAAGTTCCAATAATTGGAGGGTTTGTTGTTTTACCTATAGCTTTGAACCTTTGTAAAGACCCTTCAAGCCAAAAAATGTTTCCATTGCAAATATCGGGATCATCATTTTGAAGGAGACTTGATGTTGTGGCAGCCCTCGTGAAATGAATTACAAGATTGGCTGGATAGAAATATCCTAGAGTTTGTGCTTCAAGAGAATAAGAGCAATAATTTATCTGCTGAACAGTGGGTCAAAAAATATATTTACACAGAAGTGCGTGATATTTTCTTCAGTTCCTTCGCATACAAGCTTCAGGAGTGGTTTTCGCACTTATCTAAATTCCATCAATGTGTGAGAGAGAACTTAGTCACTGAGTGGACCTCTGAATTGATCTAAAAAGTAGATAAATTTGATAATAGGATCACTTGCGTAGTAGTTCATTGGATCGAATGGCTATTGGGTGGCTTTGTGACTGAATTTTCCATGATCAGTTTGTGTCCTACTATGAAGCAGAGAGAAGGTTTTTCAAAGGCCCTAGAGGTAAGTTCATGCACTCATTGAAATTGTCAATTAAGATGCTATTGTGTGAAAAGGGGTTTCTATGTGAACACTATGCTTGAAAGCATCAGAAGGGTTCATCTATGCACAATGGCATAATTTAATGTGAAGAGTTTGAAGAATTTCCTTACAACCCTCTAAAGCTTAGATACGATAGCGATCCTGAACCAAAAACCGCCATCTCAAGTGATTCTGATGAAGAAACATTTTTCCAACAGAGACCATTAAGTTTGTTTCCTACCCCATCCATTGCACTTTTATCATCACACTAGAGATCGCCTACCCCACCGTGTAGTCCATCTCCTCCTCCTCCCCTAGAAGTAGCAATGGTCACGTCAATGAAGGTACCTAATCTCAAGGGCATCAGAAACAAGGACACCGAACACTTTTGGTTTGTGACTGAAGCTGTGTGGTAGGCGTAGCAGGTTCAGACTAATGATATCAAGAAAGCACAGCTTGTTATAGCCTTCTAGGATAGAGCATTGGATTGGTATGCAAGGTATGTTCAGGATAACCCTGATGCTACCTTGTAACAGAAAATATAACCCTAAAGAGCAGTTCAAAAAGCCTAAATCATACTCGCACTTGGTAATTGAGATGAAAGATATCCACTAGGAGGTTAATGAGTCAGGATGGGAAGCAGACCAATGGTTGAAGTGTTTCATCAGGGATGGAGGGTTCGTCATTGATGATGCTCAACATAAAAAAAGTTTCATTGCTATGTTTCTCCCTCATCTGTGCCAACCATTATGACAAAAAAAGATTGCCACATTAGTTAAGGTTGTGTAAATTTCAATGAAATTATAAGCTACAATGACACTTGTTGCGCTTGGGACCCAAAAAATATAGAATCTGTTGGAAGCTATGCACCTGTAAATTCAAAGCTTGTGCAATGATAAGGGAAAGGAAGCGTGCACAAAGATATGGTGTATAAAATGTAAATCTTCTAGGAACCATAAGGATCAATGTTCCATTTTCATTCATTATTTGAATGCTAGAGGTCCCAGCTCCTTGAAGAGTCCTATCCGATGTGCAATATATCAGGTTGTTGGATTGCATGACACAGATTTCTGTACAAGGATCGAGAAGTATTAACCTGACCTAAAGCAGTTTTTTGCAGGTCCTTTTCATCATTATGGAATGATGTGCAGCATTGTTGCACCTATGATATGATGATGGATAAATCTTAAATATACAGGGTCCAGGATGAGTCCTTATCACTAACATCCCCTTCTGGGCACAGAGGATCTTCGGGAAGAGGAAGAGGTCAAGGAGGTGGATCAACTGGTCGAGGAAGAGGCCAAGTCATTTGTTATAACTATAGATATGCCAGCCGTTTGTGGCATGATTGTTTGAATCCTATGCACCATTCTTGCAGGTACTGTAGGCAAATTGATCATGTGCTAGAAGATTTTTCTATCCTAATTGATAAAATGCAAGAAGGAAAGATGCAAAACCCAACACAGAATCTGCAGATGGTGCATGTTGAACCCCATAGGGAGGATCCAAGTGTGAATGTAGTGACAAGGAGTAACATAGATACTAATGAATATAAGGGAAAGAAATCAGCTACATGTATCTGGATCTGTAAGGGGCCAGAACGTAAAGCAAGTGTTGATCTTCAGCACACAAAAGAAAACTTTATTGAGGCACATAAGGAATTCACCAAGGGTGGTGCACCTACATCGGGTAGACCATTGTAAGGTGCTGGAGGGGATGAAGAGATTAAACCCTTCCTATAGGCATGTATGAAATTACTGCGCAACAAGAAGGAAGCTAAAAATATACAGGCATTAATAGAAAATTGCGCAAAGAAGGGACCACCACTACTATAATAGCAGGTTGTCGATAAAATTTAGAAAAGAAAGAAAATAACAGGTAGAGAGATGTACCTAAATGTGCAGATAGGAGCTTATGAGATGGACCAGGTAATTCTTGATCTAGGGTCAGACATAAATTTTATACCAAAGAAGACATGGAAGTGCTTGGGCAAACCCAAGCTGGAATGGTCCATGATCCAACTGTGCATGGCCAATCAACAGAGGATCATTCCCCTTGGGTGGTTGCCTCAAGTCATAGTTAGTATTGAGGGAGTTAATGTGAAAACCTACTTTGAAGTGATAGAGATCGTGGATGATACAGATCCCTATCCTACTTTGCTGGGATTCGATTGGGATATTGACATGGATGGCATCATAGAATTTAAGAAATGAAGGATCGCATTTGAGAATTATGGAGTTTGGGTTATCATCCCATTAGACCCTATCCAAGGACACTGATATACGAAGCCTGCCCGTGCTGAGGATGATATTAACCAAATATATAAGCCGAGCTTGTGCGAAGAGGAGTGTATCAACCCAACAACGGATGGAAATATGAAGTTGGAAAAGGAAAGCTCTTGTTTTTCAGACTCTGATGAGGAAATTGAGAATTGGCAGAATCGATTGCATGAGGTGTCTACGTTGCGATGTAATTGAGTGACTAGATATCTACATTTTATAACATCTAAGGTACGTAATCTATCACACTATGATGGATCGTTTGATATAAAAAAATTTATCATGAAAATGGAGGCAGTTGTGCTCGAAGAACAGATATTTCACGCTTTGAATATGGGGTTGTGCACTACTCCCACACATTATCCATAAGAACAGATTGTGCACGTGGGATGAATGCAACAAAATGATGCGGTTGTGCTTTGAGCAACTCACTACCCACCCAACTGAGGTTTTTTGGGGCTGGGGAAATCCGCACAAACACCTGGCTACATGATGGATGTTTGGGATAACGAGCCTAGGTCTGAATAAGTTCACATGTTTATCCATACGTTGGGACCAATCCCTACTTTTTGTATTTGGAGATGAAGGTGGATCGAGCAACTCTCAATTGGGTTATAATGAGTGAAAGCTTTCTGTTTACCTTTAGCATGGCTAGGGGATCAAAGGGATTGGATGAAGCCTTGTAGGATATTATGCCAGTTGTCTTTGATAACTCCCTACCATGGATAAAATGTGATGCACAAACATGGGATGCACAAATTCGGGACATTGTAAACTGTCGGAATCTAACCATTGAAGAACATGATGAGAACCCTAGGAATATCTTGATCCCTGAATCAAAGGGCCAACATGTAGTGGCCAGTCCCTCCCTCACTATGCCCGACGTAGCAAACTGTTAAAGGTTAGGCAGGTGAATATCATGTCCAAAGAACAACCTAAATTGGAAAATATTGGAGATTACTAGGATGATGACACTGTAGGTAAAATTTTTGAGTTGATGATAAAATACCAAGATTTATTTCCCATGAAGTTCTCCAAACTGAAGGGAATTATCGATGACCATGGGGTTATAAAGATCACCTTGAAGTTGGATGCATGACCAGTCAAATAGTTCCCATACAAGATGAATCCTTAGTGTAAGTAGAAGGTGAAAGAAGAATTGGACAAAATGGTTGCGGAAGGAATCATTGAGCTAGTAGAAGAATCTGAATGGGTCATCCCAATGGTAGTGCAAGACAAGAAGACTAAGGGTGAAATCAAAATCTGTGTCGACCTGCACAAAATAAATGATTCTTGTGTGCATGATCCATTCCCTACACTGTTCTCTGATGAAATCTTGGATAATGTTGGTGCCCAAGAGGCCTATTCCTCTACTGATGGGTTTTCGGGGTATCATCAAATCTAGATTGCGCTGAAAGATCGTAGTAAAACTAACTTTGATACAAAATGGGGGTCTTTCCAATATATGCTAATGCCATTTGGATTGAAGAATTCTCCTGCTATTTTCTCGAGCATAGTTGTAGCCGCCTTCAAATAATTTATCCACAAGTTCCTAGAAGTATATTTTAATGACTAGACTATATTTGGACTCTTGAAGAACCATGTCTCTAACTTGCACCTCATGTTGGACACTTGTAGGAAATATCAGATATCCCTGAACTTGAAAAAGTGTATTTCTTATGTACCATTTGGGATACTGCTGGGCCTTATCATGTGTTAAGAAGGGTTGATGGTTGACCCTACCAAGATCTAAGTAATAGTTAACCTGGAGGTGCCCGTGAATGTGAAGCAATCGTGCTTGACCTTGCGACACACTAGATATTACCAGAAATTTATTCAGGGCTATGTAATTATCAATGCACCTTTAGAAATGCTACTAAAAAAGGATGAAACATTCTGTTGGGATGACGAGTGTCAGAAGAGCTTCGAGTTGCTAAAATAAAATATGGTTACTTCACCCATCTTGCTCTTCCTAGTCTGGTCAAAGGAATTCCATGTACACGTAGATGCATCGTGCATTGTGCTTGGAGCCATATTAGCACATCCAGGTGTAGGGGAGATAGATCACCCTCTTGCCTATGCCAATGTAAAACTCTCCAGCATAGAACAAAAATATTCAACCACAGAACAGGAAGGGCTAGCTATGGTGTATGCATTGTAGAAGTATCACCACTACCTATTAGGAGGCAACTTTAAGATGTTCAGCAACCATTTTGCTTTGAAATACATGGTCAATGAGCTTGTGTTGGGGGGGAGTAACTGCCAGTGGTTGTTATTATTTCAGGAGTATGATTTGGAGATTGTGGTAAAGCCTAGACACCTAAATGTCAGGCCAGATCACCTATCATGCATTGAAACTGGTGAAGGCCCAACCAACCTAGAGGATGGCTTGCTCGATGCGCAGTTGTTTTCTATAAAGGTGGTTACTGAGAATTTTCCAGATATTATTCAGCTCTTGACTACTGCATGCGCACCTAACAAATATACAATCCAGCAGAAGAATGAACTTCTATCATGTGCAACACACTTCATCATCATCTCCAGGCAATTGTATAAACTGGGTGGAGATGAAGTGTTGCATATGTTTGTCCTTGAATATGATATGTGTCACCAATTCTATATGAATCCCATGGATAAATCGCTAGAGGTTACTACATTGGTAAGGAAACGATGCAAAATATTTTGCATTCTGGCTTCTGGTGGCCCATGCTGCATATTGATGCTGTTTCACATTGTTGTGCGTGTGATGTTTTCCAATGGACAGGAAAGCGCTCGCACCGAGATGAAATTCCCTTACAACCCCAGATGGCCCCGCAAGCTTTTAAAAAATGGGCTATTGATTTTTTTGGCCCTATCAATTCCCCTGGAAAGTGTAGTGGAGAGCACTACATCATCACAGCAATAGGTTATATCACCAGATGGGCTGAAGCCAAACCTGTAAGATACTCCACTATCGATACCTCCTCACAATTCATCTTTAAAAACATCGTGACATAGTTTGGTTTCCCCAAGATTCTGGCTAGCGACCAAGGGATGCATTTTGTTAACAAAACCATCGATGCAATCACAAAAGAGTTCAAGATGCGCCATCAGAAGAGTACCCCGTAGCATCCACAGGAAAATGGCGCGGTTGAAGAATTCAACAAAATATTGGAGGAAATGCTGACCAAGGTATATAATGCTAACAAAAATGATTGGGGTGAACAGATACATGTTGTTCTCTGGGCATATAGGATGACCTGAAAGAAGCTGATAGGACATACACCCTTCAAATTGGTGTATGGGAAAGAGGTTGTGTTGCCAATGGAATTGATTGTCCCTAGTTTGCGCATTACAACATTTACCAATATGGTGAAAGAAGATGCTCTGGAAAAATGGTTGATGTAGTTGGTTTCTCTGGAAGAGTATCGGTTTATTGCAAATTATCACCAGCAAGTCCAGAAGGCACGTGAAAAATCCTTGCATGATCGAAATTTCAGACAAAAGGTATTCCAGGTCGAGGATTTGGTCAATTCCTCGTTTAGGGTGTAGAAACCTGGTTCCAACACCCCCCCATACTGCTTCAGGTGAGACTTTGGTTTGCACAAGCAGATCACTACCGAAAGAGCTAGTAGTTGGAGGGTTTGTTGGTTTACCTATAACTATGAACCTATGTGAGGACCCCTCAAGCCAACATAATCAAATAAACATAATCCCTTTTGACCGACATAAAACCACCTGTATTTCGCCTTAGGAAACTTTTTCCTATCAAAATCTTCCTTTTGGTATTAAAAACGTTGGTGCAACTTTCCAAAGATCCATATCTTATGCTTATCACAACCTGAAACATATTGTTAAGCCTTATCTTAATGACTTACCTGCCCACTCTAAGAAAGGTCAAAATCACCCAATGCATCTACAAGCAACATTTTTATGATGCAATATTTGCTTGAACCCACACAAATGTGTTTTTTTGTGTGGAATTTGGTCGACTCCTAGGTTTCATTATATCCAAGGAAGGGATCCGCATTGATCCATTGAAGGTTCAGGCTATACTCAACTTATATTCTCCTTCTAATCTTCATCAACTCCAAATTTTGCAAGGGAAGGCCAAATTTTTACGTAATTTTGTACCCAATTATGCTAATATTTCTAAAAGTTTCACTCAATTATTAAAAAATGGCTTTCCTTTATTTAGTATGAAATAGTGCAAAACAATTTTAACGCTTTTAAGAAAATTTTGACTCACACACCTTTGTTACACCCCCTTGATTATCATCGAGATTATTTTTTATAGTTAGCTACCTTGGACAATACTATCACTATGGTGCTTGTCCAGGAATATGATGCAAATGATGAACATGTGATTTACTACATGAGTATAAATCTTACTAGAAAAAAGATAAAGTACTCACATGTGGATAAATTGGATTTGGCGGTTATGCAAGTTGTCCAACGATTATGAAACTACATATTACTTTGCAAAACTATAATGGTTTCTTATTGCAACCCTGTGATTTATATCCTTACCCTAATTGTTGCAGGGAAAGTACTTGAAGTGGATTGTGATTCTACAAGAGTTTGATTTAGAATTTATTAAATATAAGTCTAATAATTCCTTAGTCTTTACTGAATTAATTTGTGACCTTCACTATACTGAAAACGAGATAATAAGTGAAGATTACATTCCTGACAAGACACTATTTTTGATCAGTTTAGATCACCCATGGTATGGATATATCATAATTTATCACTATTTTTTTTAACATTGTTGAATACGATACCAAGAAAAATATTATCTTGTGACAAGTGATACTCTTTATCGTTGTGGTATTGATCTTTTTTTTGACGATGTCTAACTCATCAAGAAGATGAAAATTCCATAAATGATTTCCATTCTTGAACATGTGGGGGGCATATGTCTGGTTTTAATACAAGCCAAAATATCCTACATGCTGTTAGGTAAACTTGACTCGGGATAGAGTCAAAGTTGACTAGGGTAATAGTAGTGGTTTTCGGGCACACGGTTTTGTGCACCCATGGTTTTGGCCCATGGTATTGCATGTAATGGAGCCTATAAAAAGGCTAGGAAGACTTCATTGTAATGTAGGCCTGGAGGTGAGCGGTGAAGGCACACTTGGCCAAATTGGCCAGGGTTTTGGCCAATGTTTAATGAAATTTCATTGGTTAGGTTTTTCCTCGGATTTGGGGTTTTCCCGGTTAAACATTGTGTTTATGTTTATGATTTGTTGCTGGGTTCTTTATGTTTATTTCTCTCAGTAAATGTTTATTATTTCTGCGGTAAATTCCTAAAAATTGTTATCAAAGCTAAGTGTTGGCTTCAAAGGGAAGTTTTTGAAGCCAAAGGGTTTTATTGGCCTATTGAATAGATAAATCAATGCATATTTTGTTTACAGATATTAGCCGAAGGCATTGGAGGGATTCAATATGAATAGTGGTGTCGAGGGGAAATTTCAACTAATATTCCATTCCATTGAACGGATCTACTAGATCTAATAGATCTACAGAAATTCTACGAGATGCCCATGTGTGGATCTAAGTAGAATAGAAATGGGGATTATGATGCAATGGGGCCGCAGACCAAGTTACTGCAGTGTCCGGATGGAGAGCTGCAGAAACACAAAGAGATGGCATATAAATGAGGGTGGTGGAATTTGCACCGCTCTATCTAGCAGATCTGGGGGATTCGTTGATAAGGGTTACGCCACAGTAGTGCGTTCCAGTGGTGAGCGCATGTTATCATTCAAAGAGCAGATTTTAGTGCTTGGACGTCGAGGAACTTTTGAAGAAACCCTGGTGTGATGGAAATATCGATGTTGATTTTTGCGCTGGTGTGGGAACACGAGAAGGAGGAACTGAAGAGACCACGTCAAGGAGGATTGGGAGACTGAGGAGCGTAAACGCTACGTCAACTGTTAAGTAATACCTTGAACGGGTGGTTTTAAGACTACATAGTTTTTCACATTCATGGTGTTGGGCAGTGTAAGTGAGTAAAATTCTGTCAATGTCAATACAGTGTTTTCCAGATCCCGTTTCTGCTCAATCAAGTCGTATTGCATGCCTTCTTCCCGGGAAAGAGGTATTAACTGATGTTGATAATGACGTGCTTCTCGAATTCGATCATGTCAGAAGAGCCACGAATATGTGTGATTTTGGTACCAGTGCACCTAGTATTGTTTTTGTGTCCAAAATATTTGCTATTCCAGTAAATATGCTTCCCCATAAAAATCCTGGTGGGGAAATTCTAAACAATTTGGTGGAAGAATTGGGAGTGGGTGAGATAGATGCTGGGCATCAGGAGTGTTTTCTTGCATTTACCAGAGTTTTTAGTGGCATGATCTCTACTAGTCAGAATTTGATTGTACTTTCTTTAGCTTACAACCCTTTGAAAAAGGAACTTTGAGACTAATCATATGCTCGCAGGGTTCAATGGGTTCAAGAAACAAATCGAGAGCAAATCTAGGTTTCATGGTAGTGTTATTCAAGAGTTGAACGCACATGCCGTTGAAAAGCATTAGAATGTTTAGTGCAAATCATAGTGCTGAAGAGATGCATAATAGAGGCTATTAAAGGTTTCATGAGGATCATGTCAAAATTGTGGTCAATGGTGGAAAAGAGGAACTTCACCAAGAAACCAAGAAGATAATTAGAATGGACCAGCAAAAGAGTAGAGGGAAAATTCATGTACAACTATGATGTCCTCTTTGGAGATTACATCATGAATGAATGTATAAAATGAGAGAGGATACAAGCACATGGATTAATTAATTGATGAACCATGTATCTGAAGAGAAATCCTAGAGGACTAGGGGTTATAGCGGCTGGTGAATCATGTAATCCGGTAGATGGGTTTTTTTTATATGGACATTGATTTCATATGTACAAAGAGAAACAGTGAAACAAAAAAAATATATTATTATAATGGAGTTAATTTCTTACATGTAAATGGCCATACTGCTGTAAGACCTGGTATGGCATGTGTACCCCTGGGTAATCACTGGTAAAGTCTGGGTTAGACCTAGGTGATAGGGGGGATGTCAATTTAACAATAACCCTGGGTAAAAATTTGAGGGGGGAAGAGCTAGAGTGAACGGGGTTGTCTCATCTAGCAGGTTTGGCTGGATTTAGTCAATAATCCCCAAGTCAAGTTTAAGGGGGGAATTTGTTAGGTAAACTTGACTCGGGATAGAGTCAAAGTTGACTAGGGTAATAGTAGTGGTTTTGGGGCACATGGTTTTGTGCACCCATGGTTTTGGCCCATGGTATTGCATTTAATGGAGCCTATAAAAAGGCTGGGAAGACTTCATTGTAATGTAGGCCTAGAGGTGAGCGGTGAAGGCTCACTTGGCCGAATTGGCCAAGGTTTTGGCCAATGTTTAATGAAATTTCATTGGTTGGGTTTTTCCCCAGATTTGGGGTTTTCCCAGTTAAACATTGTGTTTATGTTTATGATTTGTTGTTGGGTTCTTTATGTTTATTTCTCTCAATAAATGTTTATTATTTCTGCTGTAAATTTTCTAACACATGCTGGTTATTTCTGGCATACCATGTTTAAAGATTGCATTTTAGCAATCTAGAAATGTCATGCCTTCCAAATATATAATCGAAAAATGCATGCTCCACCCAATCATTTGTATCCATTAGTTGTCATTGGTACTTTTTACAAATGGGGCAATACTTTATGAGATGTAACCCTCACTCGGCCAGGGGACATGGTTATATTATTGTTGGAGTTGATTATTTCACAAAATGGGTTGAGGCGATGCCTACATTTGACAACAATTGTAAGACTGCTACATTATTCGTATTCATTCACATTATTGCATGATTCATTGTACCACAAGCGATCATCACAAACCATGGCACACATTTTTAAAATTATATTATTTCCAAGTTAACTACTGAGTTAGGGCTACGCCTTGATATCTCTCCTCCTTATTATCTATAGGAAAATGTCTAGGTTGAAGCCATGAACAAGGTTTTGGAAAATATGCTACAACGAATCATAGGAATTCATCAATCAAATTGGCACATCATAATTTTTTTGACACTATGGGCATACCGTACTTCAGTCAAACCGACAACCAGATTTTCACCTTTCCAATTAGTTTATGGTTTAGAATTTGTTTTGTCAATTGAATGAAAAATTCGATCTTTGAAACTAGTTTTTGAACTTCTCCCTAGTACTTTTGTTGATGAAGAATGTTTTTTTCACTTAATTCATTTAAATGAAACTCACAATGACACTGCATTGGCTAACGAGACCCATAAGAAACAACTTAAAGTGAAATTTGATAAAAATGTTAAACCTCATGTCTTTCCTGAAGGTGACTTTGTCCTGTTATATGTCCAAGAGCATGATGAGCTAGAAGCTGGAAAACTCGAGCCCATGTTGCTTGGACCTTACATAGTCAAACTTGTACTTGAAAATGCGGCCTATGAACTACAGGATTATGACAGAACACCTTTAGCTCAACCCTGGAATGGGTTTTATCTCAAAAAGTACTATGCCTAGAAATTTTTTTCATAAGTACTTTGTACTTTGTTGTACCGTATTTTTCGGTGTGGTATAATTTATTTTCTTACAAGTTTCTTTTTTTTCCCGACTTATGTTTGACACTTGGTTTGGAGATGTCGATGTTCCCTCGACCTTACATTGGATATGCTAATGACATTAGTCATAGTACCCGAAATATTTATTCCGCTACATGGGAAATTTATACGCCTACGAATGAGTTAGTGAGTCTACATGCCATTTTACTTGGTATTCATTTTCTGCTTGTTAGATTAGCCTTTCTTAGCTCATGGTATTACATTTAAGTAACTGTATTCATTCAGCCAGAAGCTTGTCAACGTTAAGGATTTTTTTATGGGTTCATCTCCTGGAAAGGGAATTTGATTACATTGAATATAAATACATTCCAAGACATTTAAATAAATTAATCGACACATTGGAAAATTATTTATTAAATCAAAATTTGCAACATTTGTAAAAAGAAACAATAGACATTCATACATTGCACAAAAAAAAACAAAGTAAATGAATGAAGTCTCCATAGATTAATATGTCTGTAATTTTTTTTGGATTTTACAAAAATAGTGTCCATATGATATGAGTCTGGTGACCTTTTATTATCTGCATACACGTCAATCAAACCTAAAAGAAAATATCTAGCTCAAAAGCCTAGAAACTAAGCAGGGTGATCATGATGAAAGATGATGGCAAGAGTCATTCATCGTAATAGATGATTAATCCATCCAGGTACTCATGTTGTATGCCTTTTAAAATGAGGATAAGTTTCATCAATTCCAATGTCTAGAATGTACAAAGTCAACCTTTCAAGGTTCTCCTCGATCTCAGCTAAGGTATCTACTACTCTAAGATGTTTCTTGAAAATGTTCATTGGTTGTTCATCACGGATAGCTATTAGCGACATCGTTGCTAGTATGGATGGTCCAACATGTGCATGGTATTTAGATAGTTAATAATGGCACAAAGTTAAAACCACAAAAAAACTTGGAAAATATTGAAAAATACAAAAAAAATAAAGTGAGAAGTTTTACCTAGGTCACCCCACTACATCCCTTCAGGAAGAGGAATTTCGAGATCACCTCTAAAATAGACACCTAAGTATAGGTAATACTAAATCATGAGAATTTTTTGACCCAACCATTGGAAGAGTGTAGGTCTGAACTTTACTAACATACTATGTCTGTGGCAAGCCATTAAAATAACCCACCATAGAGTACAAGGATCTCTAGGACCTGTCATCTCCATGGAAACCTGTGGGCATAATAAGGAAATTATCTCCAAATAAAAAGGAACTATAATCGATCCATAATAAAATTGTCTCAAACGCCCTATCTTTTCTCTGGTGATCCTCCCCTTCAAATTGGCTAAAACCCCTTCACACAAATTAAATATGGTTGGTTGCATACACTCTAGTGCATATTCCATTTGTGTTTTTTATGGCCAGGTCATGAGCTACACTTCCACACAAGTGAGTGATTGTGAAAAAAATGGTCTCTAGTGGAAGGTATCTGATGTCTTTAATGTAAATCCTTCCACTACTCTTCTGATATCCTCAAACACAATATCCTCTTATGTAGTAATTTGCTGGTTCACCTTTAGCCCTAGGGTTGAATAGTGAAATATTGGATCCTCTGCATGAGAGCCCTGTTAAGAAGTAGATATCCTCAACACCAATGGTAAGGGTGTGTACACCAATTTGAAAATTCTCTTTTTGGACATTCCAGGATCTCAACAACCAACTCAGCAGATCTAACTGGGCCCTCAATCCCAAAACCAAGAATAGTTTTGTGAGGCCATAGTTCCTATGTGCTTCCATAGTTTTTCGATCATTAGTTGCATTGTAGTCTTGTTATTCATGTTCTCTCTCTCTCTTTTCCATTTAGCTTTGTCAAAACTCTACAACAAATAAGGAACAAATGTTAGATTACATGCATGAGGAAAAATAAGAAAATTTTTGACCTTAATCTCTATATTTATATGCCCTCTCCACTTTTCACACTCTATTATGAGATATAGAGGATATCTTGCATTATGTCTCTATTTATAGGGTGGAACATGATTCTTTTTCCCAGTTTTAGGCAAAAAGGCTTGTGTGCCTCCAAATTTATGGGGACATCCCGAGGGCGTATTTTACACAATTTAAAAGCCTAAAATCTAAGGAAATTACCATTTAAATTAAAATGAATTTTTGAATGCGAAGAAAAAAGAAATATATCTTACCTTGAGAAAATGACACTTGAAATAGTCCACCGTATCGATCACAATCCACTCCTAAATATTTGGGGAAAAATGCACTATTCAGAGCTCAAATGGTAAAAATCACACAATGGTAAAAATTATTTACTTTTTTACTTTTTATAATCAAATTGTGTTTATTAAAAAAATATTTTTCCCTTTTGGGTCAAATGTCAAATTTTTTATTCATTTTTTCATTGTTTTTGAGAAGATGTGGTAATGTTTTATCTAGATGTGTAGATTACATGTCAATTTTTTGAAACAAATCATTTTGGTGACGAGTATAATTTTATCACTTTTTTTAGACTATGAATTTACAAAAAAGTGACACCTTGGAGTTACCTTTAATATATTTTCTAGCTCTCAAAATATGAAAAGATTTTCGAGTACACTTGTTTTTTCGAACTCGTTAAAGTATATGAAAAATAATTCAACTTAGTATAAGTTTACCCCTTTTATGAATTACGTTGATTATTTATGAAAAATATATACTTTGATCGAACATGGTCAAAATAGTTATCCCTTGTATTATTTTATACTTTTTTAGGCTCAGGGGACTAAATTTACAAAAATATACATTAAGGATTATTTTTCTCTCTTTTTCAAACTCCCTAAATGTGAAAAACGAATTGAGTTACCCATTCACTACACTCGTAAAACGTAAACAATTTAGGACTCATCAAGAATTATGAGACCGAACCAATCCTTCTTAGGGTTCGTTAAAAATAATTTGAAGGAATTATTTGAAGGATGCAATTTTACTACAATGATATGTTATCCTCTTAAATCTTGATAAAACTCAATAGGTACTTTCTGGAAATGGTGGGGAAATTTGGGAAAACATTGTATAGAATATTTATTTTGTAGTAAGGCACTTTTGAACATGACACTCTTTCACTTTCATGTTTGTTTGGATTGAGAAATCCACTTGCCTATCTCTTGATCAAACCTCCTTAAAATTGTTCATATTGGTTTCTCATCTCATATTGAGTTAGTGATACCAACCCCTCTTAGTGTCGTAAATATGTTCAAGAAAAGTTCAACCTCAGTTAAAATATTTTTCAATAATTATAGCCCTCTTTCGCAACAACCATCTTTGGGATAGGGTTGAATTACTTAATTTGTCCTACTCAAAATACTGACACTTGTTTCATGTCGTTGATGGGGAATACATCAAGTTTTTCCTATGACGAGTCACTTCCTGTCGACTTCAACACATTATCTTGGAATTTGAATTAGAAACTCCCTTTATTTCCTTGGAACGTGCATGCATCAATGGCAGGTCTCCTCGCTTTCAATGAAATGTTTACATCATTGGAATTTTGTCGGAATATTGTATGTGTCTAACTGCAAATCATTCATTCACAATTCATAGATTGTACTAGTGTACCTTGAGATTCATTGCCATTAATGGTGGTTTCTCTCACATTTGTTAATGGTTATCATCACTGACTGGTAATGAGATGGTGTCCTCCATGTTCAACTTCAACACGTACATTCACATGGTTAGACTCATAATATCATGTCGTAGCGGCGAAGACCCCTTATCTAGTTTCATCCATCCATACTACGTGTATTTTTCATGCGTGATGTAAAAAATCATACTATATAATCATGGTTGTGTTCATATTGAGTCTATTCGAACATGGATCCATGATGTATGTATTGTGGCCATGAATTTTATTTTTTCAAATGTATTTTTACACATTTCCATACTTAGATATTTTTTAAATGTTATATTTAGTATGGGAATGTTGTTAGAAAGAATGGAAACAAGGAAAATACTGAGAGGGCTGGGGGTGAATCAGTAGTGTGGCCAGATTATATAAAATTTCACAAATTATACTTTTCAATCAGTTTAGTAATTGTCCATGGATCAAAAGAATAACTCAATCATAACATAATCATCATCAAGAACATGATAAATATATACACAAGCCACCAATATTCAATTTATTACAAGCTTCAACTTGATTACATCATTTCCCCACAAGCTACTACTTGTAGTTTTATCAACTACTACTGAAAGGAAATTCTATCCCTGCTCATTTATAGGTCTTCACTGAAACAAATTGTTGTTGGGTCCTTCATTTTTGAAGGAATAGAAGGTGTGGAGGACGTTTTGGATAAATTCACCAGAATAATAGCACCTAAAAATAAAAGTGGAAACACAATATTTTTTTTGGGACTTGCACAACAAAAATTAAGGGCGCACATCGTAAAAGCTGGAACTTATTTTGATAAAGTCAACATGAAACCAAGATAATCACCCCAGATTTTGGAAAACCGCAGATCAAGCAAGAAAAGGATTGAAGACCAAATAAAGTGAGAATGGGTTATAAAAGAAAATGCAAAGTAGTGAGAAAAAATATTAGAAGGATTTGTGAAGGTTTAGAAAGCATCAAAAAGTTTAGATCTAAGCTATGCAAAAGAGAGACTACGTGTTGGAAGATATGATTATGTAGTGATGTACTTTGATAGTTTTTTTGGGTTGTAATATCTGCGCACAATTTTGTAATGTGCCACAAGCTATATTGAAGGAATATTGTTGTGATTGGGCTTTGAGATTTAATAATGAAAGGATAATGGGGGTTTTATCATATTTTTATGTATTTTTCACCCCCTATAATTTTTTTGTATGTTGTTATTCTCTTTTAAATGTATAATTTAGATTTCCATGATGAATGTATGATTGGTTGAAAAGAATAAATAATATATAATTCTAGATCCCCTTCCACCTTTCTATGGTACTGGGTCTCCTCGCTTGAGATGCTCCTTTGATCTAAGGGAATGAAAATTCCGACGAAGCGCTAGAATACACAAAATATTTGTTGGCACCCTAGGACGAACATTCTGTCGTTATTCATTTACAATTTTCCACCAAAAAATGGTTTTGTTGCCATAACCTTGAGTTTATTAGGGGATATAGATTATGTGACCAAGGTCTAGTGGTTAGGAGACCTGAGAATGGTGGTATGAGAAGTCGATCACTTTGTTTTGTAGTAGGAACCATTGAGATAAATAGATCAAGACTGGATCCGAGAGGAGGTTTTGTATGTCAAGCCTACCTGTGATCAATATGACATCTTCTCGGGTAATTTTCCATAGGAATTAAAAAATTGGTTGACTCAACTTCAGTGTAAATCTGGTGTTGTGACACAAATTAGGTTAAAAAAGCTTGGAATAGAACTGGTATAGCCGATCTTCATCAGTTGGATACAGATCTAACCAGAGCTATACAATTTTGGGTGGATGTGATTCTTGAGAAATATATCATTGAATTTGAAACTAAGAAGAACCAATGATTTCTCGTATAGAAGCCATATTCAATTTTGGGATATGAGGATGACTGTTAAAAGAGATTCCTCTTGGGATTAAAGTATTGATGGTTGAATAAAATTTTTTGGTATTTCCATAAGGTCAAATGGAAACTTAAATTTTTAGTACCGGGAGAATGGATTAGTGGAGAGGAATTTCATGTAGATGTAGGAGAATGAAGAGGTTACTATAATGAATCAAGAATAGTTGCGGAAGGTGAGATATTTCAGAGAATTTTGGAGGGAAATAATTACTGGCAAGTGGAGAAAAAGGATGTTGGGATAATTTAGGGTTAGAAGAAGGGAATCACAACACATAGGAGATGTTGTAAGAAGTTTGGAGGTGAAAAATAGGGAAATGGAGACTCCAGAGTTTCAGAAAGGAAATTAGGAAGAAGGTTATTTTTATGGAAAAAGAGGAGCTTACAGTGGGAGTGAAGTGAAAGTTTTATAAGTGGTTACTCTAATGCACATGGTTTCAGAATCATTTCAGATGCCTCACCCAATTATATAAATGACTCTGTTACTAGATGAGCATACACTATTAGATGATTATCTACACTTTCATCTACACTTTGCGAAGATGCAAATTTTCTTTGAGGATGATTCAGTACCCAAATATAGAACCTCAAAACACAACATGACAACTCTTCCTCTCCCTAACTTTCCCCTAGTGCCATATCAAATTACCGATATTTTATTTTCTAATCTACGTAAGCTTATTAAAGTTCAACTAGTGCATAGTAGATATTAGGGTAAAGTAGTTCTAATGGTGTTGCCTAGTCAAGTTTAGCTAGTTGATCAACCAAGTTC
>JAXQQM020069113.1:0-77395 GCA_034641835.2 Pinus albicaulis | reverse complement strand
TGTTGACGGGAAGATCTGTCCGGCCAATACCCGGGGATCTCCCCAGTAAAAACTCCTAATTAGACCTTGAACCGTTTGGGATAGGGATGCCATCTGGGGTGTGGGTCCGGCTACCACTGATTTCTCCTTTCTTTGGGTCTCACTTAAACTCTATAAAACAGTGGATACACACCTAATCAAATGATACAAGACATATGATTGATGCATTAAATGTACATATAGCACTATGAGTAACAAGAGGAAATAATAAAGCATGAAGACCGAAGGAAGTGTTGTAAACTGTTCTGACCATGAAATAAACAATTCGTCATGGCAAGAACACCCTTCACTTCCTAAAGTTTTAAATGATAACACAAATGGTAATAAACAAAGCCATCAGCATTTGTTAAGAAAGTGAAATGAACTCAACCACCATTAACATACTCAACAAACTGTTATGCAACTGTGATGTGAATTGAAGATACATTTCCCTTAATCTAAATATGTTCAGAAACTAAAAATATAATACTCAACAATGCTCATACATAAGACAACACTAGATCCAGAAAGGGATTTTTCAAAATGCTTCTATCCATGCTCAAATGTATAATCTAGATAATACAGTGTACTTAGCTCGAGTCCCAAACAAAAGGCCTATTACAAGTTCCTGAAGAAAGCATTTATAGAGAAAATCTTGCCCTTTGGGCTCCCTGACTTTTCGCTTTCCCAACTGTTGGGCTGCCTTGTGACCCATTCTGTTCTGCGACCTGCGACCTGAGCCACTATTGCGACCTGCGACCTGACTGAGTTTTGCGACCTTGCGACCTAGTTGCTGGGTCGTTGGGTCACATCGTCGGGCATTTAATAGGGGATGCGACTTAGAAAATTGGCGACCTCTATGACTTGAGACCTTTGGGAATTTGCAACCTACGACCTCAAGCAAGTTTGCGACCTGTGACCTCGGGAAAATCCGGGACTTGCGACTTGCCAAGATATGCGACCTGCGACCTGGGAAGATCAGTGACTTGTGACCTTTGGTTAGATCCTTGATGCATTTCCTTTTCGAAGATATCAGAGCCTCGCTCCCTGAAGGACAACCTTATCTTTTGCTACGTGGAACAATAGCTCCTATCTGCTGGTGATGCCCTCGCCATGCTAAAGGAATTTGTGTGAGTTGATAAGTGAGAAAGCGGTGTTTCTATTTTGAGTGAGAAAAAGAGCGTCTACATATGTTACACATCAATTTGTCACTGTCCCTGCAATTCCCCATCCTGCACATTGGAGGGCTCATTTCATGACCTGTGAGCAGTGACATAACTTGAAAACACTTTCATGGCATTCCCTTAAACATGTACTTTCATTGCCCTGAAGATAACTCCTTGTGAAAAACCCTAAAAATGGCCTTTTTTGCATTGGCGCAGGTACACAGTTCAACCCTCGCGCCAAGGGGGAAAATCCTCCAAAGAGGGCGCGCCAATTGGCGCTCTGTCTCAGAGCTGCATCTACGCCAGGCTTGATAAGGAGTGTTTTTTTAAAATAAATGGTGGAAGATTGACCCCAACCAATTCCTAAACTGGTCTCTAATTTGAGTTGGGAGGTTTCCATGTAGAGGAAGTAGTTTTCCACCTCTCATGGAAGCTTCCTTGAGGATAGGGCCAATCCCATGATTGTAGGGATCCCAACTCCCCTTCCTCCATCTATATAAGCTTACCATTTTCCTTTGCAAGCTAATCTCCAAGAGCCTTCATAGCCTAAAGAATGCTGCAATAGTCCTCATAGTGTCAAATCAATAGCAAGGAGATTGATGATCGAAGAGAGAGGCTTGTCCCCATTCCTGACAAGATTTACCGAGACGTATTCCATTGATGACCCGCCAAAGGAAGATTTCAGCGTCAGAGCTAGGTTGTATCATCCTTTATTTCATTAATGATAAGCGACTATTGGTTATGGTTCCACTCGTTTTGTTCATTATGATCATGAGTTGTGTCCTCTCTAACTAACACATAATTGTATATATTGGATTTTACGCTTGTGTTTGTTGTGTTTCTTGCATGTGCAGGTGTTCAATCGCGACGAGCGTGAGGATTTTGATCTGTCATAGCAAAGGAACGGGAGCGCTACCATCTCTACAAACAACAGTGTTGGATTCGAGGTAAGCCTTCTTCGCAAGTTGGTTTATTGCAATTAGGGACCTGCATTATAGTGTGCTTTGATTGTTGCTAGACCCAGTCTGGGCTAGTAGGGATCGCCTCTATCTGCAGAGGGGATTTACCTCTACAACAAATTGGTGACTCCGCTAGGGAGTTAGCTTGTTTTTTTCTTTATAAACTACAGACAGAGCCTGAAGTTAGCCAGATAGCCTTAAAAACGCTCTTGCTCTGCATTAGAGAAAGTAGATGAATGTTGCTTCAGTCAATCTTCGGTCTAGTTTATGAACAGAACACTTGGAGTATTGTCTTGTCTTTTCGGTCCATCCTTGACTTTACTTGCTTGATCAGCTCTTTTGGCTGGCTCTTGCTGTGTGTTTGGATTTTTGTTTAGCTTTACCATCTCTGGTTTGCTTCTTGGACTGCTCTTTTTTCATTTTTCCTTCGTAAACTTGGCTGGCGTGCTTTTCAGTGTGACATTCATGCCCACTGGCACATGTTGTCAGTGTACTACTCGCACCAATACCATTCTGGCGCTAGTTCCAACCTTACAGTCATGCCAATCTTGTAAGGTGTTAGGGTTTACTATGTTTTGAGCCTTCTGAGACTGATCTGGGTGTTTGGTATTATTTTTGTGACTGCTTAAGTGTTCTGGAGCCTTTCTTGACTGACTGTGACCTTCATCCTTTGGTTGTTTGCCCATTTCTATCGATTTTACATTATAGCCCTAGGGCATCTAGGTGTTATTGTGCGTCAAGCCTCCCTTGGGAGTTTTTGGTTTCTGTCTATTCAGTCAACTTTGTGATTGCTTCTCTGCATTCGTTTTGTGGTTGTCTATCATTTTATTGCGTTGTTTGAGTGATTGGTTTCTTCTTCACTTGAATTCCGCTTTGTCTCGTTTTGGGCCTAGATTACATGGTTCATTTGAGTCTTTGGGCATATTTTGATTTGAGGGACTGTTTCTTGATTTGAGAACTGATTGTGTGCTTGCATTGAGTGAAATTTGATTGTTTTTCTCTTTTGCTTTTCTTTCTCAAATTGCTTGTCTCATTAGTTTTCATTTTGTTTAGTGCATGTTTTCTCTTAAACATTCAAAATACAAAAAATCTATTTTTCTTTGGATTATTTAGTGTGAATTAAATCTTTTCGGTGTTATTAGTAATTAGTAACTTTGAAAGAAAATCTTTTAGTTTCCATTAGCTGCATTAGAGATATCATTGGTTGTTGTTTGGTCATTTTTTTCTTATATGAAAATCTCTTAACTCTCTCATAATTATCTTTCATCGAATGAAATGATATACTGTGGCATGTAGTGTGCATTTAGGATATTTTAAGACATTACATTCGCTAGGGCCTGAAAACTGAAACATAATTGAAGATAAACATTAAAATTCATTCAATTTACACTAAGGCAGCATTGAAACATTAACGAAATATTTAGAGGTCTAGGCTAGAGACGTGTTCTGGTGTCTTTAAACCTAGTAGCTGTCATTCGCCTCTTGGCTTTAGATAGCACTAGTATGGACTTGTGCTCCCCGTACCGTTGAGTATATAAAGGGAGACCCCACTAGGTTTCTATCCTTTATCCATAGGAAGCTGAGTCTGCCACCCTATACCCGTGATACACCAAACACAGCATTCGGGGAGATTGCCTGCACGTACGTTAAGTCCTTGGTTGATTTCTCTTTCATTTTGAAACCAAGGTGTATATTGCAGTTCACGGTTATTTGGTACACCCTTTGCCTAGAATTCCTGAGCAGTCATTTTGATCTTATCTAACTCTTTAAATTTTAAAATATCACCAAGCACTTGTCCTTTCACGCTTGCTTCAAAACTGAAAGAGATAGAGTCATCTTTCATCCATTTCTCAACCCTTAAAACATGAAACGGTGAAGTTTCTAAGTTTCAATGTCGTAAAATAAATCACCCGCGATCACCCTCCCTGTTAGATTTTGCTTGTTGGCCATTTGATTGTGTGCCTTGGTTCTTTTTCAGCCTGTGTGTGTGATTGATATTTTTCTCTTGTCATTACTACCACAGTGGTGGAACCCTCAGTTTCGTCTACTGGTAGTCCATATACGGACGATTCATCAGAGGTTTCTCAATCCTCTGTTGAACCTCAGCAGCCCATCATTTCCAAGTTTCCCGATGGGGGACCGGTTTTGTCTAAGCTTCCCTTTGGAGGACTAGTTGAGTTCAATTGGCCCTTATCTGAGCCTTGGTCTGGATTTGGAGTAGGGGGACATTTCCCTCCTCTTACATCGGGTTCACCTTTTTTAGCTGTTGTTATTCCTCCTAGTCCTCACCGTCTGTTACGAGATCTAGTGACAGGTTTAAATATGAGTGAATCTAGTCATTCTGCTAGCAAGGAAATACCCACGTCTAGTGAAGATTACTAGCTATTCCAAGAAGTAACTCGGAAGTTATTCCCAGAAGACAGCCCTGAATCATCTGTTATGTCTTCGCCCGGTCCCTCCCTACCAGTAGGGTATATATCTTTAGGTCAGATTATTGTCGCCACTGCCTCTATGGGGGTATCAGCTCCTTCTACGAGGCCATTTTTTCCTTCATTAGGGATGTCTCCTCAGACACCCATCACGTCATCCCCTCAGGTCACTTCTGTACCCGTCAGGCCCACTGTTTGTGTGGCTTCATCTACACCTGCTGTTACCATTCAGTCTGTAAGGACCACATCGCTTCCCGAAGACGTCTATATAGCTTCTGATATGCTGGAGAAAATCTCTCCTAAGGAGTATCGATTGTCCCTACAACAATCGAACCCCGAGGTCAGAAAATCCTCTCAAGATCCAGGGAAAATTTTAAGAACCCCTCTAAATTTATATATATAATAAATGAACAAATCCCCATGATACATAGGAAAAATGGAAGGCAATTTTATTAATAATATAATATGTATATATAATTTTTTGGCGAATTTATCATGAGATTATATTATCTTGTAAAATCATGGCGAATCACCAGTACAAATGGCGAATCACTACTAGAAAATGGTGAATTGTTGTCTAGTGGAGTTCGGGGTGTTGGTTCCAATGAAGATATGGTAGTTGAACCAAGATGAGAATGAAGAGAACCACCGATACCAAGCATGGCACATGGTGAATCATGAGGGAAGTAATTCTCGTGCAGTTTGGAAAACGTGTTCTTCTAGTTTTCCTAAGCATAGTGTTGTTGCTCGTGCTACTACTAGCACTGATATTTATGTTGTAGAGGAGTTTGAGGAGAAATGAACAACCACGGGAAGAAAAGAAAACATGCTATTAAAAAAGTGTTGATAAACATTGGATCCAATCTAGGTGCCATGGCACAATAAAAATATCACAAAATACTTCAGATGTTCAACTATGGAAACATAATTTACATTACAACACCATCACGACTCTTACACAACCATATTTATGGAAATGATTTGATGTTGGGAATCTCTTAAAGGAAGACCTAGCATGGTAACTATAATAAGGTGAATTGATTCTCAATTCTTCAAAATATTATTCCTTCTCGTGCCTTCAAAATCTGGATATTGAAAGGAATATGTGCTAGTTGCATCCACCCTGTTGAATCTGTTAAAATTATAACCATCAACATGCAGAGAACCATTAGAAAAACTACATTCGGAATTCCCCATGTCATGCCCATGCCATGCCATGAATCTGTTTGTAGCAGAATCCCACAAGTAGTAGCAGTGGCACCCTATATTTACCTGATAACTCCATTGATTGGAGAGGAGTTCCACTCTAGAACTTGCCAATGCTCTCCTAGTATTGTTGTACAAATGATGTCTTGTTTTAAATTTGTACAAGGAGAGATACATTTTCAGTATATGCCTGTTTTCAAATCTAGTAGTTATAACTTATAAGTCCAAATCAAATATAACCCAAAGATAAGTCCAGATAAAATATAATGCAAAGAACCATCTTGTTCTATAGGCATGAAAAATCTAGCCAAATATCAATTACTGGCAAGTTGTTCGTGGATGTGATGAAGTCAATTATGACTGAAACAGTTTTCACCCTGGATGCATCTTGACCTAATCTTACTTTCAATCATGAAATGTGGCTAGAATGGACAAGATAAAGGGATGAATTGGCTCTGGATTATAAAAAAATCTAAGCATTGAACTGTGTATTAAACTCAATCCCAGTTTAGTTGCACACACAATTCACAATAGTAATAAACACCTGCATAACAAGGAAACCTATTTTGGTTAAGTTGTGCGTGAATTAACTAATCAGTGGGTTGTAAATCTATTTTTTGATTACCTTAAAGAGAACATAACTGGTGGTAAGAGAACATAACTAATTATTAGATAGATGGCCAAAAATAAAGTGCACAAGGGTTAAAGTTAAGTGTTTTATCGTAGGAAGTCTGTGTATACTTTAATAGTAATACAACAATTGAATCCAATTTAATATCTGACTTGCATTAAAGATGAAGAATGTAATAAAACATGCCATATAGACAAAATATTCAGTGAAAAAATGAAAATTACTCAACGTTATTCTACTTCATACAATTCTTGGAGGTATCTTCACACTCTGGTAGGCTGTTTGTATATCCTCCTTTGATAGCTACTACTTTTTGTGGTTACAATTCTTCATCTACAGATGCGTAATTAAAGGTTAAAGTACACTACAATTCTCAATACAATAACCAGACAGAAAAGCCTCATGATTAACTTTAAATGACAGAAGATATTTAGCAAAGTTTCTATCAATCATTCATCCATGATGTACTGCATTGTTCTACATCTATTCCTTTGTCATCATCTCTTTGATAGAACAATCTCAAAACAGGCTACCCTGAATATGATGTTTCATAGTTGTGCTGCAAAAATTCCATATTATATACACTAAAGGGAATGTGAAACTCAACTTGATTCTTGTCTTGAAGGCTATGCTACAAAAAAATAGCTCATATGCATGTTGCTATCGAGAGAGTGAGATTCTAGCAATGTTATGACTTGTTACCAAAGAGACATGTAGCCACAGAGCAAGAAGAAGTAGAAATCCTTATTGCTGGTAGAAAACTCTAGAGAAGGTGTAGATTCAAATTATGCAGGCCCAAGGATGCAAAAGCAAGAAATGTGGAACATCACAATATAAGTTGAATAGTTGTGGAAGATAAACTTTCATACAAAAGGTTTATGAACAATTGCAATAAAAATGGACCAAAATAACAATCAACGTGAAAATTACAAGTATAGAAAGAGAACTGTAACAGTTACTGTACATGCTTTAATACAACCTGATCTAAATCTACAAGGATTGTAACCTATGTGAAAACACTTTGGCTACTGCATCTCTCTATTTACAAATTGATTCAGCTAATCTATCTTGATATGCCAAGTTACTTCTTGGTTGGTGATGTGAGTTGTGGCTTGGTAGGGCTTTTATGTGCAAAGGCCATTATGAGGCTTTAGGATTACTATGTTTATTTTATTTATTCATGTTAGAAAGGCTTCCAATAGGGATTTCCTGGATTGGTGAAAGTAGGGCACTATTACTGCAGCCACCAAGGTTCATGTCTTACCTACAACATGTGGTTACTTGTGCTCATGTTTGTGCTTCTGTTTTTGGTTGGGGGCAGGTGAAAATCTTACGAAACGTAGGTGGAACAAACAGCTTGCACTCGTGGCTTCTAGCTGAAGGATTCCAAATTGAATGCAATGAGAACAGGGGTGGGTACACTTGCCATGTATGGACAAGAGGAAGCTAGTCAAAAGAAAGAAAAAAAGTTAGAAAGGCTAGCAAAGTGTTAATATCATATTTTTCTACTGTTATATAATTATCTGTGGTTAATAAAATGACAAAATTTGCATCAGAGATCAGTCTTAACACAACATTAAATCAATGTGTTCTTAACTAAGATGTATGGACTAAATGAACTGTGAATTCGAGGAACAAATAAAAAAGGTGACATGTTATTTGAAGTTTCTTCTTACATGGGAGGGTATCTTTTATTAATTGGCAGCTCCTTAAAGTGGCCACTAATAATGATATAAAATATTATAAAAACTACAGTATAGTTCCTAATACTAGTAAAAGGATTTGTTCCCCAGCCCAGTAGAAAAATAAACACACCAAAAGGAGAATATTATAATAGCCAAAAGATCGAAATTAAAAGACTTCGAATTTGGAAAAATTTATATAATCCGTGCCCTAAGACAAACAATGTGGCAACATGCATCACCAACACATTTTCTTGATTTGCTGGTAACTTGGTCAAATACACCTCAATAAATAGCCCAATTTAGAAGGATATATTTATGTTTCAAATAAATATATACACCATTGCTATATTAAACAAGCAGAGATCTTCAGACGAGGCAAGGAAACAAAAGCAATAGATAAAGGAGCTACTGGAATAGGTAGCCCAAAATCAACCTTGACACGATCTAATGAAGGAATATCCCCATCTTCAGTTAACTCCAAAAATGCACCATTTAAAAGAACTGTTTGACTATGGAGGTCACCATCTTTTGGTGTTAAGTGATATTCCATCCTATAATATTTCACCTTTGATGATTTGATTCCAGCCCAGGCTACGAATTTCTTAATCTTATATATGAAAGACTATTTTGCATTCGGTATTCCCTTGTACATGGTAGAATTTGGATGAGAAGAAACATGAACATCAATTTTTGTGTCGTTGCTGAGGTTGATCAAGAGTAAAGTTATTCCAATCTACTGAAAGAAATAAACAAAAGTGAGATATTGATCCACACAAAAATCAATCTAAAGTTCACACATTATATTATTTCTGAGAAATGCAATCAGGAATGCAAAAAATTAAGGGATGTAATAAATGTAGACGTAAATGTATGTTATTGTTCTTAGTGTTGCATTTTGTTCCTTTCTAAGATCAAAGGGAATTGAACAGATGCTTGATAATTATGCTAAAATTACGTTTTAATGACCACCCAATGTTCTCGATACAATGTTATTCCCACTTTATTAAAATTACAGAGTTTCATTCAACTTTAAAAGTGCAAAAATAACCAACAAGAAAAAGTTATATGTCCACATATTAACTAGGATAAAGAAAGAATGAAAAGAGTACTGCACGATACTGACATCATTCTTTGCACAATAAGCATATGCACGCAGATAGGGTGGCCTTGTAGTATTGATGGAAAGTACACCTCTCCCCATCAACCGATGCCAAAGCAGTGCACTGAATCATAATCAGAAAGACAAGCATGAAGACTTCCCTCAGTTTCTATATAAAAAATAATATTTTACTCCCTCAATAACGGAGACAGTTCTTTCAAATTCCAAATTGAATTCTTTGGAGTTTCTTGACATTAACTAAAACAGCCCCACAATCTAAAGAGGTCTAGTAGATCATGAACTGCTCACCTATAATAATCAGGATTGGGTGCAAAATTTGTTGTGTTAAGAAGGCCATAGTTACCACCAATCAAGCTTTGTCTGCAATTAAATTTAGTATCATATGTCGATGAAATTCCAAGCTGATCTAGATACCTACACAAGGCAGAGAAAGAATTCATTAATATGCAACAAGTTCTCATATGAGTATTTGTCATTTTCCCAAAGAAGAGAAAATTTTAACAGAAAGGTAAGTGCTCAAGGAAGAGATGAAAGATTATTTTTTGATGGGTTGTAAATTTATTTTTTGATTGCCTTAAAGAGAACATAACTAATTATTATATAGATGGCCAAAAATAAAGTGCATAAGGGTTAAAGTTAAGTGTTTTCTCGTAGGAAGTCTGTGTAGACTTTAACAGTAATACACCAATTGAATCCAATTTAATATCTGACTTGCATTAAAGATGAAGCATGTAATAAAACATGCCATATAGACACAATCTTCAGTGACAAAATGAAAATTACTCAACGTTATTCTACTTCATACAATTCTTGGAGGTATCTTCACACTCTGGTAGGCTGTTTGTATATCCTCCTTTGATAGCTACTACTTTTTGTGGTTACAATTCTTCATCTGCAGATGCCTAATTAAAGGTTAAATACACTACAATTCTCAATACAATAACCAGACAGCAAAGCCTCATGACTAACTTTAAATGATAGAAGAGATTCAGCAAAGTTACTGTCAATCATTCATCCATGATGTACCGCATTGTTCTACATATATTCCTTTGTCATCATCTCTTTGATAGAACAATCTCAAAACATGCTACCCTGCATATGATGTTTCACAGTTGTGCTGAAACAATTCCCTATTATATACACTAAAGGGAATATGAAACTCAACTTGATTATTGTTTTGAAGGCTATGCTACAGAACAATAGCTCATATGCGTGCCGCTATCGAGAGAGTGAGATTCTAGCTGTGTTATGACTTGTTACCAAATAGGCATGTAGCCACAGAACAAGAAGAAGTAGAAATCCTTATTTCTGGTAGAAAACTCTAGAGAAGGTGTAGATTTAGATTATGCAGGCCCAAGGCTGCAAAAGCAAGAAATGTGGAACATCACAATATAAGTTGAATAGTTGTGGAAGATAAACTTTCATACAAAAGGTTTATGAACAATTGCAATAAAATTGAACCAAAATAACAATCGGCATGCAAATTACAAGTATAGAAAGAGAAATGTAACAGTTACTATACATGCTTTAATACAACCTAATCTAAATCTACAAGGATTGTAACCTATGTGAAAACACTTCGGCTACTGCATCTCTCAGTTTGCAAATTGATTCAACTAGTCTTTCTTGATATGCCAGGTTACTTCTTGGTTGGTGATGTCAGTTGTGGCTTGGTAGGTTTTTTCTATGCAAAAGCCATCATGAGGCTTTAGGATTGCTATGTTTATTTTATTTATCCATGTTAGAAAGGCTTCCAATAGGGATTTCCTGGATCGGTGAAAGTAGGGAACTATTACTGCACCCACCAAGGTTCATGTCTTCCCTACAACATGTGGTTACTTGTTCTCATGTTTGTGCTTCTCTTTTTGGTTTGGGGTAGGTGCAAATCCTAGGAAACATAGGTGGAACAGACAGCTTGCACTCATGGCTTCTAGCAGAAGGATTCCAAATTGAATGCAATGAGAACAAGGGTGGGTACACTTGCCATGTATGGACAAGAGGAAGCTAGTCAAAAGAAAGAAAAAAAATTAGAAAGGCTAGCAAAGTGTTAATATCATATTTTTCTACTGCGCTAGTGTTATATAATTATCTATGGTTAATCAAATGATAAAACTTGCATCAGAGATCAGTCTCAACACAACATTAAATCAATGTGTTCTTAACTAAGATGTATGGAATAAATGAACTGTGAATTCGAGGAACAAATAAAAAGATGACAGGTTATTTGAAGTTTCTTATTACATGGGAGGGTATATTTTATAAACTGGCAGCTCCTTAAAGTGGCCACTAATAATTATATAAAAGATTATAAAAACTGCAGTCTAGTTCCTAATACTAGTAAAAGGGTTTTTTCCCTAGCCATGTAGAAAAATAATCACACCAAAAGGAGGATCTTATAATAGCCAAAAGATCAAAATTGAAAGACTTCAAATTTGGACAAAATATATAATCTGTGCCCTGAGACAAACAATTTGGCAACATGCATCACCAACACATTTTCTTGATTTGTTGGTAACTTGGTCAAATACACCTCAATAAATAGCCCAATTTAGAAGGATATATTGATGTTTCAAATAAATATCTACACCATTGCTATATTAAACAAGAATATATCTCCAGATGAGGCAAGAAAACAAAAGAAATAGATAAAGGAGCTACTGGAATAGGTAGCGCAAAATCAACCTTGACAGGATATAACGAAGGAATATCCCCATCTTCATTTAACTCCAAAAATATACAATTTAAAAGCACTGTTTGACTATGGAGGTCACCATATTTTGGTGTTAAGTGGTATTCCATCCTATAATCTTTCACCTTTGATGTTTTGATTCCAGCCCAGGCTACGAATTTCTTAATCTTATGTATGAAAGACTCTTTTGCATTCGGTATTCCATTGTACATGGTATAATTTGGATGAGAAGAAACATGAACATCAATTTTTGTGTCGTTGCTGAGGTTGATCAAGAGTAAAGTTATTCCAATCTGCAAAAAGAAATAAACAAAAGTGAGATATTGATCCACAAAAAAAATCAATCTGAAGTTCACACATTATATTAGTTCTGAGAAATGCAATCAGGAATGCAAACAATTGAGGGATGCAATAAATGCAGACGTACATTAACACTAGCCATTTCAAAGAATGAGATATCTACACTTTTACTAGAGATTTAGACCATTAGGACCATAGTTATAGACTTTATCAAGATCATGGACACACTATACTATCCAATCTTAATATTATAAGTAATCATCATATATTATGAGAAATTTACCAAGGTCAGTGAGGTCTAAGACCCTCCTCTAGTGATAAAATTGATATTTATCCTAGTATTATCCTTTGTCCAATTGGGATCCAAATAAATGAAGAAAACATAGCACACATTTATGTTCATATTTGATGTAGAATTAAGAAACGTTTTTGCAAGATGTGTACATGTCATGAAATAATATGCAAACATTACAATCGAATGTGAGAATATAAAGCTTGGAGACAACAAGGTTCTATAGAACCACTATATTGAAGAATTAGAGGTGAAAAACGCATAACACAAGTTTATGTGAAAATTTGATATAAAAATCAAAGAAATGTTGACAATATGTGTACAACCACCAAAAAAACATATCCTTAATTTGGGTATAAGTTGTAAGAGACTAGAATCCATGATAGTCATATGTTTCATTGATGGTATTTGAAACTAAAAAAAAATCGAAGTTTCCTTGAAACTTTTTATCAGAAGACTGTAGTACAAAAACCCAGTGATGGTAATTTATAAATGAACACCTCACCCCATAAGAAATAGCTAGTCCATTCAAACTTGGACATTTGAAAGTATTGATAAAGGAAAAAAAACATGGTAACCAGATCATTACACAAAAAAATGATTTGTGAAAAAAATAATTGTAAAGGAATATGGAAAAAGTGAGATCTATAATCGCCCTCCTACAGTAAAAAATTCAAGTATGAAATAATAAATATAATATGGTAGTTTGTAGCATAAGTATTTGGACCAAAATCCACAAGCATAGGTTCTCACTTCCCAAAAAAATGGCATGGCATAACATTGTAGAATATTAGCATGGAAAAAGACCCACAAATCACAAGATAAAGTCCATTAAAAAGGATTAAAATTCATCATTCATAGCCATAGGAAGTCAAAATCATTTGGTAGACCAGTTATGCAAGGAAAAATACTAGTTGTCAATGGAAAGGAAATCAATATATCTATCCTATACGAATAAATTCAATCCTTCATAATCTGACACTTCAACTCCATATACTAGAATACTTAAAGATATGATGATCTAACAAAAGGCTACTACAAACCTAAAACACATTTAGAATAAACACTTGAGTTTTAGTTTGTCCATGGGTTCAATGTAAAAGTAGGATTGCAGGCAGAGATTTC
Source organism: Pinus albicaulis (assembly GCA_034641835.2). Taxonomy (NCBI): domain Eukaryota; kingdom Viridiplantae; phylum Streptophyta; class Pinopsida; order Pinales; family Pinaceae; genus Pinus; species Pinus albicaulis. The sequence continues at coordinate 63,775 of JAXQQM020069113.1, read as the reverse complement.
TGTTGGAAATGCAGTATTGAAAATGTATGCCAAATGTGGAAATGTTGATAATTCACACAAAGCATTTGAATAAATTCCTAAGAGGGAAGTTGTCTCCTGGAATGTAATTATTACGAGACATGCACAGGTTGGATATGTTGATTTGGGACAAAAATTACTCTCTAAAATGTTACTGGTATCAATAAAAGAATCATTTGATCACTCTTGCTAGTGTGATTGGAATATGTTCCAACCTACAAACCCCAGAACGTGGAAATCAAATAAATACCTATATAATTATATCAGGGTTTCAGTCTGATGTCTTCATTGCAAGTTCCCTTGTTGACATGTATTACAAATGTGGGAGCATAATGGATGCAGAGAAAGTTTTTGATAGCCTTGTTGAAAGAGACATGGTATTTTGGAATTAAATAATAGTGGGATATTCTCAGAATGACCATAGAGGAGAGGATTTGGTTATTCTATGTGAATTGCAAAGGTTTGGTATGATTCCAATTCAAATCACATTTCTAGTGTGCTTACATCATGAGCTAGCTTAACAACTCCATAATAGGGAAAACAAGTTTTTTTTCATATCATCAAAATTATGGTCTAGGAATATGTCTACATGGGGATCAATGATATTTTATTGCATAAAAATGGGCACAAAATAAACAATGGCATAGATATGACCATGTCCCACAATGTCCTAGACAATTCTATGATGGTATCCCTTAGAAATTTGTGCATAATCATGCTATCTATCTTCATAGGAGGCACTCGAATAAAGGAACACATTGTTAGGCTGTGTAATCCTAACAACATGGAGAACCTATGAACTATATGTTATTTTCTATCATGCACTTCTTGAATTGAAAGAATGAACTGAAGAGCTCGGCTATTAAAAGACACCAAAGAAAAATCACCAAACAGTTTTTGTTCGTTGTGTTGTGGAGCAGTTGCAATGATATTTCATTGCATATTGGATGCAATTTGCACACCACTGGGAGAAAAGTAGAGAGAAACACCAATGGAATTGATGATGGGTGCAAGGCCAAAAAATTTAGCACTAATATGTTAATATTTTCTCTACATGCAAGCAATGTCTAGCCATAATGGGTCATGATTGGATGGAACCACCTGGAGTGTCATGAAATCCCGAGTGTGTCAAGTTATTTAGATAGATTTTATTTCATGACATCCTAGAGGGAGGTTGGAGATCTATGTGAATACAACTAAAAATAATGGTGATACAAGTTTATAACAAATGATTCTGGATGGTGAAATACTTGAATTTGACAATGAAGAGAAGAAGATACTATTTTTGAGATAGAACTCATTGATCAAAGGATAAGAATTCATACTTGTCTCACCAAAAACTATTCACAAAAGCATCTGAAATGTGATGCTTGCCACTGTTATAAGCTCCACCTGCTTCTCCGACCCAAGAGCTTGCCCAAGTGCCGTATTTCTGCAAAACAGATTGCATTTTTTTGAACTTTGGAGCTTCTCGACTCAAGTATCCTAGATTAAGTATCTTCTGCATCAAATGCTTATCCATACCTGGGCAGCACAGAAACATAATTACTTCCTATCCAAACTTCTGAATACAAACTGAAATGCATATGATGGATTTTATCTTTATCTTATCTACCTGCTCCAATATTGTATGTATGTCATGTAACAGCATTCAGAACATTTGGCCCTGTTTGTTGAAGAAGCTTTTGAAACCAGGTCAGATCAAAGAATCCATCTGGTGCTACTGTTAATGGTTTCTCAAGAGAATTCTTGTATATGTCTTTCAAAATCTTACTAAGCTCAATTATGTCAGCAGCATATTGTGTAGCACTAACTTTTGCGCCAATACCACTTCCACTCAACTCATTTCCTGACCCCAAAATGAAAGTATTGGTTGTCACAATGATGTACAAATGAAAAATATTGATAAACCCCACATGCTAAACTAATAATATAAGGTCCAGTTAAATAAGATTACCAAATTCCCATGCATATATCTTATAACCATGGTCAACTGCGTACTGAATAAAGTTGCGAGCATTGCTTGAATTCCAACGACCTCCCCAAAGACTATCTTCAGACATCTGATGTCGACCATACAATGCATTTAAACCAAATGCCACCATAGACCTATGTCACAATAATAGAAGTATTGATTATTTGATGACCGGGGAAACACCTTGGACTACCAATATAATTAATGGTCAGTTTAATTTATATACTGTGAAAATTAATGCTCTCAATTACCCTGTTTTTGTGAAAAACTTGTTGAGTTTACCCCATCTGTCCATCGTAAGACAACCTTTTGAGAAACTAAACACCTTAGAAGCATCACTAACAAAAGGATGGCAGGGTTTTGACAAAGGCCCAATGCCATATATCAGTTTGTCTTGTAAAGTTCCACCCAACCTGATTTTCATTGGCGAGAACGCTGCATGCCACCATAATTCTGCATTATATCACACTTCTTTCTAGACGATGTTACACATCTTGTACTCTATCTTACTGAAGCTAAGAATTTTTGAAAACAGAAAAGCAATGTCAGTTCTATACATGTCATGATGTCTCAGGCTGGTGCAGAAATGCATCAAAATTCAGGATGGAAATTTATCAACATATATTTCACTAAATATATAAGGCAAATGCATTGGGCTGTAGTCTAATAGTAAGTGGGGGTGCTTTCTCACTTCTTTCATAGAAAATAATATAGTAATTTTATTTATAGAAGCAAAATCATTATCTTGACAAAATTGTTATCAGTGGGCACTGAACTTTAAAAATAAGGAGAGAGGAACTTGAATTTCTTCCATAAGGCTATGGTGAAGCACATACATAACAATAGAATATTTTCTCTCACCTCTTATGATGTGAATGCAATATGAAAAACTGGAACAAGAAATTGTCTCCTAGTACCACTCCTTATTAACGGAGTCAATACCCTATAGAGAAGAATCCATTCAAAGAATTACATCTCACATTCTAACATTAATATATTTAGCCCAGAATGAAGCCTTAATGTGGACAATCTCTTTCACAGAGGTGGAGACCACAATGTTGGCGAGACCTAGCGGATTGAAGGAGAGCCTGAACTTAAGCATTCATGACTGACTAGCACATAGCACCCGCATTCACTGCGATGTTAGACTCGTAGCACATCAAAGTGAAAGAGGACGTATGGAGGACCATCTAACCGTTGATCCATAGGTCTTCTTCCCAAAACGTCTAACCATTCCTTCCTAACCGTTGTTTCAATCCATGTGATAAGACAAAACCTTTTTACATGTATCACCAAAATATCTGATCATAGAAAGCCTGGCATCCGTCAGTTGAGCTGTCTAGGTATGGATGCAGCTCCCAGAGGATGCGATCTCCTCCCTAACCATTCCAACCATTCCAAATATTCTTAGGAACTTTCGATCTTCAGGTTCTTTATAAATTGCTTCCCTTTGCTCTGTACACCTTTGCGCTCCACATTTCTACCAACATCTCCACAGGAATGTCTACATCCTTAGGAAATTTTATGTTGCACTCAATAAATGATTATAACTCCATTTCAGAGGAGCTCGACATCAATGGTTGGCTCGGATGGAGATATTTGTGAGACTTCATAATTATCGTGATGCCATTCTCCTCCATTAATGTCTAGGCTCCATCTCTGAATCTCTGGCGGCATATCGGCTACATATCCCTCAACCATATCTCCAAAATTTCGCACGCATTGCCCACACAGTGCAAGAAATTCTCACGAAAATTACTGAAACAAAAATTTACCCTAAATCGACAGAATGAAGCTCAGCACTATGCCCAAATCGACGAGCCGATGCATAAAGCCCCAACCACCTCTCCTAAATTCCGGAGAACGAGTGAAAAAATGGGGTGAATCAGTCTAACCCCTCTCCGACCCTGTAAATCCAGGCGAATGCCATGGAAATCTGCTCCAACCAAAGAAAATCGGGGGTGAATTTCTTTTTTTTCAATTTTATGCACGTTTTTTGGTTGGCTAATATTTAATAACTAATTATTTTTTAAATAATTATTGGAATAACTTTATTAAACTATAGAAAATTAGATCTATATAAAAAATTCGCCCTAATAAAATTTAAAATTTCTCAAAATTTGCCTTTGGGCTAAAATTCGCCCCTAAAATTTTCCATGTCAAGATCCCAACCGCTCGTATTTTTCGCATTATGCACAGGATGGTACACCCGTGTATGTTTTTCCATATCAGTATGATGAGCACGGGAATCCTTTACATTTACCCGCTCCTCAGGCTCAACTTCATGCTCATGGTTTACCGTATAACCAGGATGGGCAGCCTTATAACCCGCAAGGACAACCTTTTCAAGGCCAACCTTATGGCCAGCCTGGCTATCCTTATGACCCGCAAGGTTACCTTGCGTGCCAACAAAGGCCATTATACGGTCTGGAAGGACAACATTACAACCCTTCATGCCAACTCGTGCAGCCTCTTCCTGGAGTCCAATCGGGACAACCTCAAGGACTCACAGGTCAACTGGGGTACCAACCCGGGCCAGTATACGGTCCTGGGGGGCAGGTCCAAGCATCCCAACCCATGCAACCGCAGTATCCTATTGCTCCAAATGTTTCACATCAGCCAAGACCATCTTATGGTCCTGTCGCAGGTCAAACCGGTTACTAGCCACCACCTAGCTCCATTCCTCCACCAGGCCAACCGGTCCATCCAGCACAAGCTGGTGTTCCACCACCAGGCCAACTGGCCCATCTAGTACAACCTGGTGCTCCTCAACAGCCAGTTCAACCTACACAACCGGCACAACCTGGCTACCCGGGTCAACTTGTTCAACCAAGGAAGCTTGTTCAGCCAGGTGAACCTGTCCAACCAAGCTAGCCTGCACACTCTGTCAACCCTGCCCAACAGCTGATTTACTCGATGCCGCAACCGAATCAACTGGTGCATCCTAATTATCAGGCTCAGCAGGGTCCCACCTATCAGCAGCCCGGTCAACCTCAAGGTGATTACTACCCTCACGGTCAATCTCGACCGGCTTATAATCTGCCCCAAGGTTCCCATTATTACACTCAACAACTTGGCTACACCTATACTCAGTAGCCAAATATGCAGACTGCTCAGATGGGGCCGACTTACAATCAGGGTCCATACTCTGGTTATGAAGCCCCGTACACTGGTTACTAGCAACTGAATCAGACTGGTTACCAGCAACCGAATCAGACTGGTTACCAGCAACCGAATCAGACTGGTTATACACCCTATACCCCCTACGGTCAGAATCCTACTGGACAGAACCCATGGGGGCAAGGATATTCTCAACCAGCATGGAGTACAGGTACCAGTCCTTATCAAGGGCCTGGCATGCCATTCAATCCGCAATTTTCATTCTTGGCCACCTTGGAATTACCGGACGTTTCTAAATTAACCAATGATCCAATTCTTCACAATCCTTGTTGGCCTCCAGTTCCGACCAAGGTACCCGGAAACTGCCTGAAGTTTGAAGGTAAAGCTAGTGAAGACCCCCAAGCTCATGTAATGAATCCAATTCTTGGGTTGATGATTCAATTCGTCTATGTCTCTTCCAGCACACTCTTATCGGTGTTGCTGCTAAGTGGTATATTGAATTACCCCGTGGCATCTTTCAAGATTTCAATACTTTAGCAATGGCTTTTCTGACTCACTTTCAGTTACCGGTTCACTATGAAGCTGGGACACATCTCTTTACTTCCTTGAAGTAGGATAAAGCCACCCACATATCCGATCATATTCATGAGTGGCGACATCGTCATAGGCTGATCAAGTTTGATATACCTGATCAACTACTAACTCATTGGTTCACCACATCCTTCGTTAACAAAATCACGCAAGATATTGCTATGGGGGCATGTGTGACTGAAAAATAAGCCATAGCGCATGCCCAGTATCTTGATCTGGTATCGGCACGCTTTATGATATTTTGACTGATGCTCCACGCCCGGGAACCTCTAAAGCTCCACCTACCCCAGCGGTGGATGGTGTTATTGTTTCTGTGTCTCAAAATTCTCGAAAATCCTCGAATGGGAAGCAGAAGTCTAGTTCTTCCAATAATTCTGATCTTCCTGCCCCCCCAGATTTTGGCAAAACTGCGGAGGTCAACACCGTTCAGGCTAATCCTAAGGAAAAAGCCTCCAAAGGAAAAAGGAAAGGCAAAGGGAAATCCAAACCCGACGACCCAAAGTCAGAGTCTTCTAGGCCTCAGACTGAGGACAGTTCCCAACGTAAAATGAAGTACCCCTGCCTTATTTGTGAAGGAGATCACTATACCAAAGATTTCCCTTGATGATCTGAAATTAGTCAACTTCTCAAAGGCTCTAAAGGGACTCCGGCAGTTCTTAAAGAACCTTTCCCGTCTCAGCAGACCCAGATGGTTGAACAGCTATCACCATCTGCACCATTTGGGTCCCAGGTCTTTATGATGGATGGTTCTGCACCTGTCTCCATCTCTACACATTCAAAGGATTATATTGGATCGCGTCAGGCAGCTAGAAAGGAAGTTGTGGATGGCCCACCTCCTCCACCTATCTCTGGTTTTTTGGAAATTAAGAAGCCTACTGCTGAACCTGTTGTGAGGCCACCTTCCAAAGGTGTTCTACAAAGGTCTTCCTACAATCCAAATGCCCATGCCGCTCAACACTACAGTATTGTCGAGGACTTGGCACAGGCGCCTTCTGCTATGTCCACATTGGAATTCCTTCAAAGTTTCCCTTCACAATGGAAAGCTTTGTTGTCTGTAATCGGTGGAATCAATCTCGCTGATTCTAGTCTTCTCACCTTCGACTTAGAAAAATTTACCCCCCGGCTTCCGCATCAAATTTCTCTCATTATTCAAGTTGGGATCAACGGTCTTAACATTCATAGGGCCGTCGTAGATGAAGGTGCTTCTACCTGTGTCATGTCATCCACCTGCTAGAAGGCCATTGGCTCTCCAGCTCTTTCATCATCTCCCAATGCCTTAGAGGCATTCGATGGTCAGGAATCCAAACCCCTGGGTGTTCTTGAGAGTTTGTCAATTACGCTACAAGGGAAGACATTCAACATAGAAGTAGAAGTATTTGAAGCCAAGCTTAACTACAACCTACTTCTCAGCCGCAGTTGGACTCACGCTATGCTATGCGTGACATCCACCCTCTTTCGACTTATTAAGTTCCCTCATGAGGGAAAAATTGTTACTGTGGATCAGTTGTATTTCTTCACCTCTACCTCCGAGAACAACGTTCCTTACCTGGATAAGATCCCAAATCCCCCCAACAGTGTAGTACCCGGTCTCTTCAAGGACCCTATCCTCATGGGTATTTTTCCCACGCCACCACCGCACATCGTTCAAGTTAATATGATATCTAGGTCTGACAACCCATGGATCATCCCTTCACCTGAACAGGTGACTGATTTTGGAGAATCGATGCCCTTAACTCAAGTAGAGATTAATTATTGTGAAATCGTTTCCACATCCGATCCTCCCCCTCCTCAACATGCTCCCTCGAGCATGGCTTTAGATATCTATTCTCGATCCCCCTGGCTCGGTGAGGCCAGCTCGCCGGATCCTCTTAAAGAGATTTTCCCTTCTGATAAAGCCATTGTTGAAACAATGTCTCTTGAGGAGCTGCCTTGGAGCGCTACACATCATCGTTCCTCCTTTATGCCCAGCTTGGGGGCAATGTCAAATTGTATAGAGCGTTTTGCATCTCAGGTTCCCAGTCCACCTCTCCAGATGCCCATATTAACACATGAGGTTCTTTCAGAGGGAAACCTGAGCAAAATTACTTAAACCACTCTGATCAACATCTTCGTTAAACCGGGGGTAGTTGAGAAAATAAATGTGGGAGTAACTTTTTCTCCTGATGAGATACAGGTTTATACTGATCTTTTCCATGAATTCAGAGATGTGTTTGCTTGGTCCTATGAGGAAATGCCTGGGATTGATCCTAGCATAGTAGTGCACAAGATTCCAACCTACCCCGGTGCGAAACCCATGTGCGAACGCCTACGCCCAGTGCATCCTTGCAAAGCCACTGCCATGAAAGCAGAAGTTGAAAAAATTCTGAATGCAGGCTTCATCTACCCGATCCCCCTCACAGAATGGGTCTCAAACAATGTCCCTGTAGATAAGAAACAGGGTACTATAAGGGTCTGTGTTGATTACCGTGATATTAATCATTCCTGTCCTAAGGACAACTATCCTACTCCTTTCATAGATCAAATCATTGACGAATGTGCTGGGAGCGAGATTTATTCCCTAATGGACGGCTTTTCTGGGTATAATCAGATAAATATTTTACCTGCTGATCAACACAAGACTGCATTCATCTGTCCGTGGGGTACCTTTGCTTATAAAAAGCTCCCGTTCGGCTTGAAGAATGCTGGAGCTACTTTCCAGCGTGCTATGTCTTATGCATTCCAGGACATACGCCATATCGTTCAGCCTTATCTGGACGATTTTCCAACTCACTCACCTCAACACGAGGACCATCCCGAACACCTCCGCCAGATTTTCGTTTGTTGTCAACGCTATAATATCCGGCTTATCCCTCATAAATGCATCTTTTGCGTGGATTTTGGCCGTCTTTTGGGATTCATAGTCTCCAAAGACAGGATTCGCCTCGATCCTCTAAAGGTCGAGGCCATTGTGAATCTCCCATCACCCTCCTCATTATATTAGTTGTAGAGTCTACAAGGAAAAGCTAACTTCCTTGAACGCTTCATCCCGAACTACGTGAATGTTGCCAAAGGTTTCACGCGTCTTTTAATGCAGAACGTTCCCTTTCGCTGGGACGATATTGCTCAAAGATCCTTCGAGAAGCTAAAGACGTTACTTGTTAATGCTCCATTGCTTCGTCCTCCAAACTATCACCGTGATTTCACTCTATATTTGGCTACCGTGTTTAGCACCATAGCTATGGTTCTGGTGCAGGATGATGATGATGGAAATGAACACGTCGTTTATTATCTATCACGGAATATTCTCGGCATAGAAACACATTACACTCATGTCGAGAAATTGGCGTTAGCCACAGTACACACTATGCAGCGATTTCGCCACTACATCCTGTTGCGTACAATAACCGTGGTTTCGGATTGCAACCCCATGACGTACATTCTATCTCGACAATTACTAGGGGGAAAATACTCCAAATGGATCGTTATCCTTTAGGAGTTCGACTTATATTTCACCATGGCTAAGTCAACCAAATCATTGGTTTTTGCGGATCTCATTTGCTCCCTCCCGACAGACTCCACCCCATCTCATTCTGAGGATCATATCTCGGATGAAACATTTTTCCTCATCAGCACTCGCGACCCATGGTACGATGAAATTATTTTCTATCTTCAAACATCAACATTCCGGTCTGAGTTGACTAAAGATGCTTGACGTCGGATTTAGCATCAGTCTCAACCCTACCGCATTGTAGGAGATACATTATACCAGGTTGGAGTAGATTCAGTGCTCCGCCGGTGCTTGACACTGGAAGAGGCTGAAAGAGTCTTGAATGACTGTCACAGTGGTGCCTGTGGTGGTCACATGTCTAGATATGCCACTGCCCAGAAGATTCTGCATGCAGGTTACTTCTGGCCATCAATATTTAAAGACTGTATTGTTGCAGTTCGAAAATGTCATTCATGCCAGGTTTTTCAGCACAAGATGTGCGTGCCACCTCTCCCTCTGCATCCTGTCATTACTGTCAGCCCTTTTGCAAAATGGGGCATAGATTTCATGACGTGTAACCCTCATTTAGCCAGGGGGCATGCATATATAATCGTCGTTGTCAACTACTTTACTAAGTGGGCCGAAGCGATGACTACACTAGCCACCGACGGTAAGACAGCTGCCCAGTTTATTTTCAACCACATTATTGCACGTTTCGAGGTCCCTTATGCCATTTTTAGCGATCATGGCACTCACTTTCGAGATTACATGATGGCCGAGCTGACTTCAAGATTGGGCTTACAACACGATAACTCAACGCCATATTACCCCCAGGAAAATGGCCAGGTTGAGGCTGTGAACAAAGTTTTGGTCACTATGCTTTAACGAAAAATTAGTATTCATAAGTCCAATTGGCACCTCCAATTGTTCTTAGCTCTATGGGCCTACCGGACGTCAGCAAAGAGTGTGATTGGATTCACACCATTCCAATTGGTGTATGGTCTGGAAGCAACTCTTCCGGTTGAGTGCGATATTCCTTCCTTAAAGTTGGCTGTGGAATTTTTGCCCAATACTTCTCCTGAAGAAGAGCGTCTCTTGTATTTGGAACAGCTGGATGAAACCCACCACTTGGCTTCTTTAGTCATTGAGGCACAGAAGAAGTGGGTCAAAGCTCACTTTGATCAATTATTCTCTCCATGTTCCTTTTTCGAAGGAGACCTTGTCCTCCTATACGACCAAGCACACGACAAACTTGGAGAAGGAAAGTTCCAACCGATGTGGCATGGGCCCTACATTGTAAAATGAGTATTGAAAAATGGGGCTTATGAGCTCATTGATTATGAAGGAGTTCCGTTGGCGCAGCCTAGGAATGGGCTGTACCTTAAAAAATACTACGCTTGAAGTTATTTTAGTGTGGTGTGGTGTACGATGTAAGAATATTTCTGCTGATCAGGTCTTCCTGATTGTACAGATGTCTATTGCTCCATTTGTGGGTCTCATGGATGGCGCCTCCCGCAGTACCAGGAATCTGTCCTCAGCAGCTTGGGTAATATATGATCCTGCTGGTGAATTGGTTAACTTGCAAGGTGTGTGTCTAGGTCCTGCTACCAATAATATCGTGGAATATAGTGTCGTATTGGAATTATTAACCGAGGCCGTGGACCTCTGCATTCATGAATTACTTGTGTATCTAGACTCACAACTTGTAGTATTATAGCTTAATGGTCATTATTCAGTTAGAAACCCATCCATTTTACGTCTGTATCTACGTATTCATTTACTGGAGAGAAATTTTGATTATATCACATATCAACACATACCCAGACATATGAATACATTAACAGATGCAGTCGCTAATATGGTTTTAGATAGACATTTACGCAATTTATAAATAACAACATCATCACATGTAAAGAGATCCATCCAGAAATAGGTATGTATATATATATGTGTCGAAATGTTTACATAGTGTGCATCACATAAAATAAAAAATATACATTTTCATCTTAATACAGCTGGAGATGACATGTCTCTCAAAAAAATATGCAGAAAAATCCCTAGATGTCTAATCTACATGGTGCTCATGATAACAAGTCACTGCATGCACTAAGCGTCTCAGTAGTCAGTGGAGGTGACTAGGCACCCCCATAGTGTGTCGTTGGTATGCTAGCGGAACATCTGCTAGCCGTGCATAGTCCGGGATCCCCCGGGCAATGCCCTCCAAGTTCTGGATCAGTTCGCCACCTTTTCCACCCTCAGCCTGAGGGTCATGAATGACATGGGTTCTCTGCGCAATGGGCGACATGCCTGCGGGCCTCTCTGGGCCGACATCTACATATGCATTTAACTGTTATTAGAACGGACATGTATTACCAAAAAAATCATAAATACATAAAAAATCAAAAAAAGAGTATCATACCCAACTCCTCATCCCAATCCTCCCCCTCCGAGAGCGGAAGATCAGGTTCTCCGGTGAAATCGGTCCCAGCATAGGGCCAATCCTCGACCACGATCAGCTGTCGCCGTAACCACCCAAAGAATTCCGGCCTCCAGGACATCTGTTGGCCTCCTCCTGATCTGGGTATAAGTGCTGCCCAGCGAGCCATCCTCGACTCTCGTGGTATTGGCTCAGCAACTATGGCCCCTTGGCCCTGGAAAATAGGTAGTCGTTCCAGGATGAACGACACCAAAATGGAACCATAGCCAAACTACTTTAGTTTGACTTTCTTGCATCTTGTCAGCTGCCTCTTGATATTGGTTGTCACCGCTATAGCCCAATCGAACAGTGTAGGACTCATACACTCAGAGGCTAGTATGAGTTGGGCCTTGGTTGCCTCATGTGGAGCTTGCGATCCTGCAGCTCGTGTAATGGTATGTAGCACTACTCTGAGTGCTAGATTGCGGACAGTGTGGATATCCACCTTCCCAATTCCCGATCCGGTCCGTGCCCCTGGGCACACCCTCACCATTACTTGTTCCATATTTTCTCCGGAAGGTCTGCTGCCTGTCAGAATGGGTACTGGGCCTCTACGTGACAACCCGGTGATGAAATACACGTCGGAAACCTCAAGTTCCAACACTTGGTCCCGAAGTTTAAATACTTCCTCATTTTCGTCCCATATGCTGACCAAGTATTGTAGTAGCTCAGGTTGAGCTCGTAAACATGGAGTAAGAAAGAATTTCTTGAGTCCATAGTTCTTCAGCGCATTCATACAGGCTTCATTTTCCATTGCCATTTCATCTTCCTCTCCATGTTCCCTCTCCTTCCATTCAATAACCATTATTCTTGGTTATCTGCATCAACACAATAAAAATGTTTTGTTACATCTTTGGTACATTTGAAAATCCACATGGGTAGCTCACATTTTAAAAATTTTAAGTGTAAAATTGAGTTGCGCCATTGGCGCGACTATTTTTCTAACAGTCGCACCAGTTAAAAATTGGACCCTTTAAAAATTTTAGGGCTCGCTCCATTGGCGCGGGTCCGTGCCCGATACCCGCGCCAATGGAGCGAGCCCTAAAATTTTTAAAGGGGCCCTCCAGAAGTCTAATGCACATTAAAAACTCATAAAAAATGGATTAAAATGGAGCTTAAGGGAACACCTTTTACTTGGAACAAACGAGGAGCTGAATGACGTCCCGGGTCAGTCGCAATCACCGCCACAAGTTTGCACACAAATAGACCACTGTTGCTCTCCAAGTGAGGTAAAAAGTAAAAGTAATTTTGTTTTACCATTTGGAGCCTATTTATAACTTTTCAAGTCAAAATTTAGGTTTTGAATGTCATTTTTTCTCAATATTTTAATATATGTTGTCGGAAATGGATTTTACACTTGCTTTTATGTGCAGCGACAGGTTATTACGCGACTTGGGCAGTGATATGAGTTGTATTTTATACCTTTTTGGACTCGGTAAAAACACGAAAAAGTCATTTTGGAGTCATATTTCAGCTCTTTTCTGACTCTCTAAACATGAAAAGATTTCCGAGTCCCTTGTCGTTTCGATCTCGTTAAAGTGGACATGAAACGATATCTACCCAGTATACGTTTACCCCATTTTCGGGCTGGGATAGATTATTTATGAAAAAGGAATACCCTAGCATATCGCGACTAGGAGGTTTTCTCAGATATTGTTTTCTACCTTTTCGGGTCTGAGGAACTATTTATGAAAAGGGACCATTGGAGTTTACTTTTCCGCTGTCTTTTCAAACTCTCTAAACATTAAAAGACATCAAGTTCTTCCTTTGTCAGACTCGTTAAACCCTGATGACATCAGATTTAGTCGTAACGACGCTATTCGAGTTCCTCCTTCCTAAGGCTCGTTAAATGTATTAGGATGGAATTATATAGCAAGCATATGGTATCCTCTTCAAGCTTGTGTAAAAATAAAGAGGTACTCGCCAGAAATGGCGGGGAAAATGGAACCAAATCATTGTCGTGTCAGCAGTATGTCGCTCTTGAACATGGCACTTGTCTGAGTTCGTGTCGGGTTGGGGACATCTCATCTCGTTTTTCACTTGCCTCCATGGGTTTGGGTGATCCTTTTGACCTCTTGTATACTCTTTGCCTCATTATCATGACCTTTGATCTTTTGATGTCAAATACTACCAAATCCACTGTCGTGTCGTTTATATGTTCAAGAGAAGTTGACCTCTGCAAGTACCAACCTTCCTCTGATTCTCGTCTGATCATGATTCAAAAAACCATTATGTTCCTCTATCTCACGTTGATGATGTGGGGAACACTATGGCCCACCTTCGATCAAGGTCACTTCCTGTCGACTTCAGCTCATTATCCGGGAAGATGATCTAGAGACTCCATTCTAGTACCTTGGAGCCGGCATGCCTCAATGGTAGGTTCTTCACGTTCGATGTGAGGTTTTCATCATTGGCCTCCGATCAAGTGATTCTACGGGTGTTTGACGCCAGCTCATTGATTCACATGCCTTAGATTGTACCTGTAGTACCTTGAGGACCATTGTCATTAATGGTGGTACCTCTCACGTATGTTAACAGCTTTCATCATTGGCTGGTAATCAGGCAATGTTCTTGCATGTTCGACTTCAACTCACTTATTCACATGCTTGAACTTGTACTTTGTTCGGGTCAAGATGGAGCGCAAGACCCTGGATTTTGTCTGTTGGAATCGAAGATGCGATTTTGTGAATTATTATGCTTAGTTACATCACTCACTGATTGGATGGCTACCACCATACCTGAGTCTATTTATCGATCCTTACTGGATGGTTGCGTCCATGCCTTGGATCTGGATTATTATATACTCTGTTATGGATGGTTGCGCCCATACCACATATATATCATGTATCTGAGATATCAGTTGTGCTTCTCTACGTAGGTTTTCCGACGGCAGTGTTTTCATTTGGACACGTTCTCGTAAAGCATTTCACCCCTCTCTCGCTTTCGGGCCTCATGCTTTAGGGGGCATTTGTTACACAACAGTTTTTCACCGTCCCTACAATTTCCCATCCCACACATTTGAGGGCTCATTTCGTGACCTGTGAGCAGTGACATAACTTGAAAACACTTTCATGGCATTCCCCTGAACATGTACTTTCATTTCCCTGAAGACAAATCCTTGTGAAAAACCCTAAAAATAGCCTTTTTTGCATTGGCGTGGGTACACAGTTCAGCCCTTGCGCCAAGCGGAAAAATACTCCAAACAGGGCACGCCAATTAGCGCTCTGTCTCAGAGCCGCACCCATGCCAAGCTTAATAAGGAGTCTTTTTTAAAAATAAATGGCAGAAGATTGACCCCAACCAATTCCTAAACTGGTCTCTAATTTGAGTTGGGAGGTTGGCTTCGAATTTCCATGTAGAGGAAGTAGTTTTCCACCTCTCATGGAAGCTTCCTTGAGGATAGGGCCAATCCCATGATTGCAGGGATCCCAACTCCCCTTCCTCCATCTATATAAGCTTGCCATTTTCCTTTACAAGCTAATCTCCAAGAGCCTTCATAGCCTAAATAATGCTGCAATAGTCCTCATAGTGCCAAATCAATAGCAAGGAGATTGATGATCGAAGAGAGAGGCTTGTCCCCATTCCTGACAAGCTTTACCGAGACGTATTCCGCTGACGACCTGCCGAAGGAAGATTTCAGCGTCAGAGCTAGGTTACATCATCCTTTGTTTCATTAATGATAAGTGACTATTGGTTATGGTTCCACTCGTTTTGTTCATTATGATCATGAGTTGTGTCCTCTATGACTAACACATAATTGTATATATTGGATTTTACGTTTGTGTTTGTTGTGTTTCTTGCATGTGCAGGTGTTCGATCGCGACGAGCGTGAGGATTGTGATCTACTAGAGCAAAGGAATGGGAGCGCTACTGTCTCTACAAACAATAGCGTTGGATTTGAGGTAAGCCTTCTTCGCAACTTGGTTTATTGCAATTAGGGACTTGCATCATAGCGTGCTTTGATTGTTGCTAGAGCCGGTCTGGGCTAGTAGGGATCGCCTCTGTCCGTAGAGGGGATTTACCTCTACAACAACATAACATGAGGTTCTGAGATTGATTTGAAACCCAGCTTCGCATCCTCCGGAGAGAGCTAGTAGTCCTCTTAATTTGGATGGGCATTACTGTTTCCTTGTATTACCTGCAAGACAACAGAGTAAATCAGCATCTTCTCATATAACCTGTAGATAAGCGAATTAAATCAGCCATATATATATATATATATATATATATATATATATATATATATATATACATGTTAGGGAATCAACACATGAAATGCGATAGTTTTGTCAAATCCAAAATTAGTTGGACCCCTGTGTGGTCAAATGTTGTGCCATTAAGTCATCAAAGAGAACAAATTATTGTAGGCTTCCCTATGCCCCTTTAATCACTGCACTTTATCTTCAACATTTTTCTCAGACTCCACCAAGTTGAAGCTATGCTTGGCATGAGGAAGCGCTTCGCTCTCCTCATGCTCAACTGTGTCTAGTTCACTTAGGTGTTTAGAGTGTACCAGTAGACGAGATGCCAACCATTTACATTCAGTGATAGTCTTGAATGGTACTCTTCTGAACAAAAGGTGCATGTTAATCTTTGAACCCCTTGTATCTCTTTGACGACGCAACACAAACAAAAGGAATCCTCCCCGAGATTGATTATCAAGAAAATTCTATATTGCCATGTAGGCAAAGTAGCACCATTTTCAACTACGGTCTTAAAACCATTGTAATGCTACCACATATAGACTTTGCCATTGTTTACTTAACCTCGCCATTATAAAATGATGACTGCCATATGAACATATGCCATAGGCTCCACGTGGACTATTAATAAAGCCTTCATGTAAATTTGCAACATTCTCTAAACTAGTTTGGAAGATGATGATATTGTTCATTTTCATTGGTGCAAACTAGTATGTTTCCGTGACTCAACGACCTGGTCGTGTAGTCGCATGGTCGGGGATTCGCATCCGAGTGGGATTTTCATGATCTGCGACCTGGCAACTTGGTCGGACAGTCGCATGGTCGCGTGATCACGTTTTGGGTCATTTTGCACGTTCTGTGACCTAGCGACCTGGTCGCAAAGTCGCATGGTCGGGTGGTCTCCTTCTGGATGGATTTGCAAGTTCTGCGACCTGGCGACTTGGTCGCACAGTCGCACATTTGGGTTCCCTTGGATTTCAAAAAAGTGTATGCTATCTCGACATTGATGGAGCTCGACGAGGTTTTCTTTTTTTAATTTTCCTCTATCTGAGCACTGATAGAATGATCTCCTCCTGCTGGATTAATTTGCGCCATTGGAAGAAGGTAAAGTAGTCTTTGAGGATTCCGCAATCCGTTGCTTCCAAAGTCGATCTTCAAGATGCACTACTCACCGAAGCATGCATATCTGGGAAAAATTGTCTTATATCATTATGCGCTTTGATCGGTCTTGGTATGGGCAGTTTCCCATTTTTGCGCAGGCCATAACCAAAATAGGTGGCTTACGAAAGTTTTTTTCCTCACGGGGCATTTTCGTTTCTGACAAAGTTCCATATTGAAATGCTGAAGCCGCCCTCCTTCTATTCCAAGTGCTGCAAAATCTCCGCATGCACCGTTATGGCTTCAAAATGCGTTCGCCAATTACAAGTTCTGAGGTTGACATGTGCATGCACAAGGCTCATCCAAATGGCAGGTGATAACATTACACCAGTCTCTTTCACGAATCTCAACTACAATGACTGGAGGCGGTTGGACGACCTTGTGAAATTTCCCTACTTTTTTGATTCTGTATAACAAGGAAAATTCAGAAAGCTTGATTTTTCCCAACGGATAAAATATGCCCTACTTTTTTTTGTTTTTCAAGGCCCAAAGTTCCGGCATGCTTAGATGCTGTGGATAGGCTGTGCGTTAGAATCTCTCGGATTTGGTGTAATAATACCAATGTTACAAAACCATCTACCAAACCGGCGGATCAAATTACCATCTGTTTAACGTCCTTTTAGCAAGCTGACTCAGCTCTTCCAGTGGTCGTGGCCCCTGGCTTGGCCTCGGTGGTGAGCTGGATCTGTGATAACGCCCATGGCATATTTAACGGCCTGTTCATACCCACCACCTGACGGTTAACAAATCCGTGGCATGCGAGAAGCTTCTCCAGTGATGACAGGTCCTCTTGTTGACTCGTATTACTAATATTTTTCGTTGTTTTAAACATAGGCTATGAGTTGTCAAATATAATTTCACCATAGTAAGTATAACAATTCCGTTATAGGTCTGTTACAATGTTTGGCTCCACATTTAAACGCAAATTTTGAACAAATATTATATATTTGCTCCAAAGAATAAAACTCCGCCATAGAAATGTTTAAGTCCATTCGTAATGTATTTTCATATAGTTCTGATCCGTTTTTTAATCATAACGTTACTACCATATACATCTGCTCCAAAGACTAAACTTCTGGCGTAGAAGCATTTGCACCAATTTGAAACGTGTTCATGTAGTTTTGCGCCATGTTTCAACGTAAATTTGACTGCCATATATACCTGCCCCAGATGTTTTATCACGGATTAAAACTGCACCATCGAAATGTTTGGCTCCATGCAACGTGTCCATGCAGCTTCGTTCCACTGTCTCACATGGTTTGGAAACCATATGTTCTTCCACCGCTTAAAGCATGGTCATAGATTGTCAACTTTTTTATGATCCTGCTCTTGGTTTGACTGTCATTGCGCTAGAGTTATTATATGCCATCATGGCTTTGTTATAACTCTCTGCCCATATTTCAAACATACCTTTGACCACCAAATATATATGCTCCAAACGCTATACTGTAAAATTATATCACCATATATGTCTGCTCGGTGCCCTTTTGTAACGCTTTTATATGGTTCTGCTCCTCCATCTCACATGATTTTGAAACCATATGGCGTTGCGCCTTGGTTTAGTTGTACAACATCTAAAATCATTTGCTTTTGCTAACCCTCACGACCTCTTGCTCAGCCAATTGCATTAATCTCATCAATAAATATAATACTTGGTGTAGACTGCCTGGATTCAACAAACAAGCTTCTAACTCTTGAAGGCCCAACACCAACAAACATCTCCATGAAATCTGAGCCACAAATTGAAAGAAAAAAAAAAGGACTCCTGCTTCCCCTATTGTAGCTTTTTCCAAGAGAGTTTTCCCTGTGCTAGGAGGATCCATTAAAAGGGCACCTTTTGGAATTTTAGCTCCTAGCTCTTGGTACTTTTAGGATTTTAAGAAAATGCACAAACTCCATGATCTCTGCTTTGCTTCATCACAACCAGCTACATCCTTAAATAATACCTTGTCCTTTGAATTTTTATCTAGCTTCGTCACATTAGCTTTGCCGATGTTAAAGTGTCCACAACCACCCTTGCCTCCAGGTCCACCTACACCCAAACCACTTTGCATTCTTCGCCCAAAGTAAATAAGAGACCCCAGAATCAATAATGTAGGTGCAAATCTCAACAACTATTGGTACCAAACCATTTCTGAAACATTTGTTACAGGAACATAATCATGAGGACCAATACCCAATGCTTATTGTGCATCTTCCAACTTTTGCTCAAAGGATTCAACACTGCCAATATTAAAATAATACTTATATTGGCGGCCACCCTCAGAGGAGGTCCGTCTGACATGTATCTCTACATCACTGCTTTCAATTTGGGTAGAATTATTTGGTGAATTTTGAACATAAACTTTAGCTACATATTTGTTTGAAACCACAATATGGTCCACAAGCCCAGGTTCCAGAAGTTCATTTTTGAATTCCTAAAAACTTATCTCTTTAGATGTAGGAGGCTTAATATTTTTTGGAATCCGTCATCCCCCAAGATTTCTCCACAGGAACTCAAGCCCTCCTTGTTGACAAGTGTACATGTTTTCTTTTAGGTTTGGAAGAAGGTTCCACACAGAGTGCTCTGTAGGAAAAAATAATTCAAAGGATGAAGATTCACCATAGTCTTTAGAATATAGGTCTGTCAAGGATAATGGAATATCTACATCATAATCACATATTTTCCGCTTTCTTCCAGCCTCTACAATTAGTGGCAGGAAAATGCCACCTATTTCTTGCTTCACGAATTTGCAAACACTGCAGACAATTCCAATCTCCTCATCTAAAGCAAACACATACTCACCCATGCAGAAAATATCAGGCACATCTATTTCAGCTTCAGACGTGTCCTCAGGATTTCTGGAGTTCATATGTTGTGTATTTAAACCACCACTTGATTTAATAAATAGATACTCATTTGAATCAAGTAACCTTCCCCCTTGAGGAGTGAAGATGCACCTCGGGAAGGATGTGGCTTAATCGTGATTAATCATTCCCTTAACTAGTGTGCTCTTGTCATTTGAGTCCCAATTTATTTCTCCTAGTGTGATAGCAATATTGTTTGGTACATCATCTATGGGGTCGACCTGCATGCCAAATTATAATATTAATTAGTCCAGGTTACCATTTATAGAATGATTCTCACCCCCTACATAATTTCCTGAGCCTATGAGTTTAAGCGAAGTATCAAAACAAAATGCGTAATGATCTGTGGCGGGAGGGTTTCTAATGTACATCCTCAATACACAGAAAATTTTCTATTTAAGTGCATGCATAGAAATCTCATTAGACATGGCGCGATTGCTGTAAGAGTGTTCGAGCATATGCTGCATGATCCCTCCCACATATGGCGTGATTGTAGCAACAACATCTGATCATGATGGTGAGAAAGCTCATGAGGGGTCGGGGATAGGTCGCTGGGATGTCACTAACTGCAGGCCGGGTGAAAGACTTTAACGAATAAGTGAGCAGAGGGGGAACCCAAAATTTTAAATATACCCCAAAATTTTGGGTGTTGTTGTAGCGGCTACAACAAATGGTGAACCAGTGGTAGAATCCAGCATCTTTGTCAATATCAAAACAATATTCTGAGTCCAGATAGTGATGCAAGGGAATATTGAACAAGTTCCATGGGTACCCTTTGTATTACTTTGGCCCTTTATATATTATGCCTAATCCTTGTGCCTCAGCTAGGTCTCACTAATTAGAAACACATTCAAGAGAAAGCTCACAGATGCCAGTAGCCTATTGATGATGTGAAGAGCAAGGCAGTGGGTTTATTATTAGGATCTTTTAAAGTAAGTTTCTGGTGTTGCTCCGCTGCCAGCAGGCCTGGACAGTACCCTAGCGGAGTCACTTCAAGAAATCACAAACGTTGCTCCACTGCCAGCGAGCCTGGTCAGTACCCCGGCGGAGTCATTGCATTACCTCTTTGCGCAAGAAGCCTTTCTCGATCCTTTACCCTTATTTGTTTCATGTGCTTGTAGAAATTATTTTCATGTGCTCGTGGCACTTATTTTTCATGGGCCAATGAGGGATCACGACTTATTTTACGAGCAAGAGAGGTTGTTTCTTGTTTTACAGAAACTGAAAGATATCCTGATTTGGATTTGCCCTTGTGCCAAACCTTCACATCCAATCTACCACAATAGGTGAAGCGCACAAAGCAGATCATTAAGATATCCAAGACTATGTTGGACATAAGGCTTAGGCTTATGGGTATTGGGCCATTCGAACTCATTAGGTCTCCCACAAACAACTGGCTCGTATCTCCCGGGCTAATAAGTTTAGACTCATAGGATCTTGTTGAAAATGCGACTGTGATCACTTGTCCTAAGAGAAATCTGCCTCTTGAGATAACCACTGCAACCTCACACAAACAATGGGGTTACTATTTCAACAATCGAGGAAAAACAAGACCTCAAGGTGGTAGGGTTTCAATGAGGGCTCATCTAGTGGTAGGTGATATGTGGAATATTTTCAATGCTATATCAAAAACCCGTGGAAATGATGAGGGGAATAAAGTGCACGATGCAATGTAATAGGCAAGGCTCAAGATGCAATGCAATGCCATGTGCAAGAACGACCAACCAGTTGTAGGTGGAAAAGAGGTGCAATACAAGCAGTGATTATTTATGCAGCAACAAGCAACTGAAAAGGAAATAAAAGGAAAATACTTGTAACATGATGATTCCTAAGATATTAATCGTAAACAAAAATAACAATCACACTTTCAAATTATAAAGTACAAATTTGGCAAGTAAACCTAACCAAAACTTTGAACTAACAATTTTTTATTAACAGGTCCTAGCTCGCCTACACCTAAAACCCTAGCTTAACCAATGATGTGGTCGGGTTATGTGAAATCAGCTTTCCAGTGCAACCACCGCATTAGTTCCTGACCTGCAAGAACAACAATGTTCACAATCAGAGCCAACATACAAAATCGTGCACCAATAGCAAGACTTACTTGAAGAGCATGGATACTTACCAAATAACACAGAATAGATTGTGCAAGCTGAATTCCACTTTCATCCTGATACACAACAATATGTTCTTGAAACTCAACATTTTTTATGAATGACACAAACCAATTCATGCATAGCCTTAGGTTCAATGGAAGGGGGGTAAGGCATTACCTTTTTGCGAGTATATTCATTGGATAAGATCCATCGAACCAAACGGAAACCTCATCATGGTGTGGAGGATGATCAGTTTCATGGAATGGAAACACTAAGACGGTGCCAGGCGAATCATAGATGCTTGCGCATTCAAGTGCAGAAACTCTATTTTTGAAAACTCTAGTTCGGGGTTCCTCCTGGACTTGGTCAAGGGTATGAGGATCAAACTCCAGACCTTCGAGTAGGGGGTTGCCCAACTTTGATGGTTTGGCGAGATCAACAGGCGAATGGATGTGAACATGGATTGTGGTGGGTTGCAAAATGTCAGTGGGCTTTGTATCGATTCAGTCAAATGTTTGCACACTGACATATTGATAAATCGATGTATATGTTGAAGATTGAAACAAGAAACAGTGAAGGAGGCATCCTAAAACATCATTCCTGATACTAGATGGAAAGTGATCACCAAAACTAGGTGGGGCCCACACAGGTGATTTTTGTCGCAAACTCTATTTTTAGACTATGTCTATTTTTAGACATGTCGATCATATTCTATGAGTTACAGGATTCTATTTTTGGATGGTTGGTCAAGTTGGAAAAAATAGATGGACTTCTATTTTTAGACATATTGGGCGGAATCTATTTTTAAATTGCCAGTCTAAAAATAGATATGTCGAATATTATTAGCTCTTAATAATATTTGGACTCTAAACATTGTCTTATTCTCTTGGATCACTTTAGTTAAGTGCATAGATGTGGCACAGTAGCTAACAGAAGGAATTACGCTATTCCTAAGGGTTTACTGGAGCTATTTCATGGAGGACTTCAGTTAGAACTCATGTGACAAAGTTTGGTGGAGTTGGAGAAGTAGTTGGTGGAGTTGTATTTAGTTTAACTCAGTTAGACTCAGTTGAGCTAGTTGTATCTAGTCTAACTAATTGATACACTAGTGAGAGTGGTGTGAATTAATTAATAAGTAATTCACTAAATATTAACTCATTAATCAACTGAAGAATACATTAGTTAACTACAGTGCATGGTAGTTTCAGTGGAGACCAGTGGCAAGATAGACTATTTGTTGTGATTATTAGTGATGCATGAATTGCATCTACATATACATTGGAAGTTCCAATGATAATAACACAGTCAATGAGAGTGGGATTACATCGAATTGGTCTTTGTAATCAGCTTGGATTGCGTAGTGGAGGCAGGCTAGCAGGAGGCAAAGATAGGTGCATGGATTTGCAAGATTGGTCCTGATTAGTGTATGACGATTGTACTGTACTGAGAGCTTGTGATAAGCTTTGTATGTTTGTATGAGATTTTCATATGATCTCCATGATACATAATATATGATAGTTGGGGTTTTTAGCTTCAGGCTTTCCCGTTAAACAACTGTGTTATGTGTGTTTTTATTACTTCATGTGTTTTGTAATTGTTGATTAAATTTCCGCAAGAATTATAGTGGAAGGATTCTGAATTTAGCAATAATATAAATATTGTTAGATTAGGAGAGTTCGGATACATACATGCATATTGTATATAATTTTTACATGGTATCAGAGCTGTGTTATAGATTTTCTACATGGAATGAGAGCAAGAATTTTTGGGTGCGCGAGTTTGCAAAAAATATCTGAAAATTTGGGTGAAATATTTTCAGAAAAAAAATAGCATATTTGGATCCCTTGTGACAAAATACCCAAATTGAAAAAAAATATCGGTCAAATCGGAGCTCGAATGAGGGAGATATCATCGATTTAAAATCATCTCTTTTTGTTAGAAAATTTTGTGACGGCGGGACAATTGCAATGTGCACGAGCCAAGAATCTACATGAACTGAGGTACAAGATGCATGCAAAGCTTTGAGGAGAAAAGCAGAGGTTAGTGACTTGGTGGTTGAGAGGGAGCCTCTCAACATGCAGTGTGAGAAGCAGTCTCAGAGGGTTGTGGAGCAGCCACAACTGGAGATGCAGAAGAATCTTTATAGATTTGAAGTAGATGGGACTTCTACAGAGCTTCCTATTGTTGGTAAGTGCAAGAAAGCCATGCAATTGAAGCTTGAGAGGGAGCTAGATTTGCATGCAGGTAAGAGTGAACCTTGGGATGTGGAGCAGCCACAAGATGAGGATCATGGAGTGGGAGCAACCACTCATGCAGAGAAATTTCGTGCCAGATGGGCAGAGGGAGTGCATGCAGCTATACCACCAGGTGAGAGGTGGGGTGACATGCATGAGTAATTCCAAGAGGATATTTCTAGGCAGGATTCATTGAGATGGTATGGATCTCATGAATTGAACCTGGATACGAGGTGCCCATAGAGCAGTAGTAGCATGATCAGTTGGATTGATGTAGGCAGATCAAAGCGACAGTGTGAGATACTGGAGCGCGGATTAGAGTTGACAGCAAGTGTAGAGTGCATGGGTGTAGACTTCAACAACGCAGTGGTTCCTAAAGACATGTGCAGTAGCTAAGTAGAATTCTAAGACTTTTATGATAGATGCATCAGATTGATTGAGGTGTTTGGAGCCTATTCAATTTCGGAAGAGTTGTAGAGAAGATTCATGGAGTTGCATGGCGCTTGCAAAGGTTGCAGGGCGAATGCATGGAGTTGCATGTTGCATGAAAAGATAGTCCTTTCTTGTTGAGAGGGAGTGTCGAAGATTGAAACAAGAAACGGTGAAGGAGGCATCCTGAAACATCATTCCTGATCCTAGTTGGAAAGTGATCACCAAAACTAGGTGGGGCCCACACAAGTGATTTTTGTCGCAAAGTCTATTTTTAGACTATGTCTACTTTTAGACATGTCGATCATATTATGAGTTGCAGGATTCTATTTGTGGATGGTTGGTCAAGTTGGAAAAAATATATGGACTTCTATTTTTAGACATATTGGGCGGAATCTATTTTTAGATTGCCAGTCTAAAAAATAGATATGTCAAATATTATTAGCTCTTAATAATATTTGAACTCTAAACATTATCTTATTCTCTTGGAGCACTTTAGTTAAGTGCACAGATGTGGCACAGCAGATGACAGAAGGAATTACGCTATTCCTAAGGGTTTATTGGAGCTATTGCATGAAGGACTTTAGTTAGAACTCATGTGACAGAGTTTGGTGGAGTTGGAGAAGTAGTTGGCGGAGTTGTATTTAGTTTAACTCAGTTAGACTCAGTTGAGCTAGTTGTATCTAGTCTAACTGATTGATACACTAGTGAGGGTGGTGTGAATTAATTAATAATTAATTTGCTAAATATTAACTCATTAATCAACTGAAGAATACATTAGTTAACTACAGTGCATGGTAGTTTCAGTGGAGACCAGTGGAGAGATAGGTGAAAGGGCAAGATAGACTATTTTTTGTGATTATTAGTGATGCATGAATTGCATCTACATATACATTGCAGTTGCCAATGATAATAACACAGTCAATGAGAGTGGGATTACATCGAATTGGTCTTTGTAATCAGCTTCGATTGTGCAGTGGAGGCAGGCTAGCAGGAGGCAAAGATCGGTGCATGGATTTGCAAGATTGGTCCTGATTAGTGTATGACGATTGTACTATACTCAGAGCTTGTGATAAGCTTTGTATGTTTGAATGAGATTGTCATATGATCTCCATGATACATAATATATGATAGTTGGGGTTTTTAGCTTCAGGCTTTCCCGTTAAACAACTGTGTTATGTGTGTTTTTATTGCTTCGTGTGTTTTGGAATTGTTGATTAAATTTCCGCAAGAATTATATTGGAAGGATTCTATATTTAGCAAGAATATAAATATTTTTAGATTAGGAGAGTTTGGATACATACATGCATATTGTATATAATTTTTACATGGTATCAGAGCTGTGTTATAGATTTTCTACATGGAATGAGAGCAAGAATTTTTGGGTGCGCGAGTTTGCAAAGAATATCTGAAAATTTGGGTGAAATATTTTCAGAAAAAAAATAGCATATTTAGATTCCTTGCGAAAAAATACCCAAATTGAAAAAAAAATATCGGTCAAATCGGAGCTCGGATGAGGGAGATATCATCGATTTAAAATAATCTCTTTTTGTTAGAAAATGTTGTGACGACGGGACAATTGCAATGTGCGCGAGCCAGGAATCTACATGCACTGAGGTACAAGATGCATGCAAAGCTTTGAGGAGCAAAGCAGAGGTTAGTGACTTGGTGGTTGAGAGGGAGCCTCTCAACATGCGGCGTGAGAAGCAGTCTCAGAAGGTTGTGGAGCAGCCACAACTGGAGATGCAGAAGAATATTTATATATTTGAAGTAGATGGGATTTCTACGGAGCTTCCTATTGTTGGGAAGTGCAAGAAAGCCATGCAATTGAAGCTTGAGAGGGAGCTGGATTTGCATGCAAGTAAGAGTGAACCTCAGGATGTGGAGCAGCCACAATATGAGGATCATGGAGTGGGAGCAACCACTTATGCAGATAAATTCTGTGCCAGATGGGCAGAGGGAGTGCATACAGCTATACCACCAGGTGAGAGGTGGGGCGACATGCATGAGTAATCCCAAGAGGATATTTCTGGGAAGGATTCATTGAGATGGTGTGGATATCATGAATTTAACCTAGCTACGAGGTGCCCATAGAGCAGTAGTAGCATGATCAGTTGGATTGATGCAGGTAGATCAAAGTGACAGTGTCGGATACTGGAGCGCGGATCAGAGTTGACAGCAAGTGTAGAGTGCATGGGTGTAGAGTTCAACAACGAAGTGGTTCCTGAAGACATGTTTAGTAGCTAAGTAGAAGTATAAGACTTTGATGATAGATGCATCAGATTGATTGAGGTGTTTGGAGCCTATTTAGTTTCGGAAGAGTTTCAGAGTAGATGCATGGAGTTGCATGGCGCTTGCAAAGGTTGCAGGGAAAATGGATGGAGTTGCATGTTGCATGCAAAGACAATCCTTTCTTCTTGAGAGAGAGTGTTGAAGATTGCAACAAGAAACAGTGAAGGAGGCATCCTGAAACATCATTCCTGATCCTAGTTGGAAAGTGATCACCAAAACTAGGTGGGGCCCACACAGGTGATTTTTTTCGCAAAGTTTATTTTTAGACTATGTCTATTTTTAGACATGTCGATCATATTCTATGAGTTGTAGGATGCTATTTTTGGATGGTTGGTCAAGTTGGAAAAAATATATGGACTTCTATTTTTAGACATATTGGGCGGAATCTATTTTTAGATTGCCAGTCTAAAAATGGATATGTCAAATATTATTAGCTCTTAATAATATTAGGACTCTAAAATTATCTTATTCTCTTGGAGCACTTCAGTTAAGTGCACAAATGTGGCACAACAGTTGACGGAAGGAATTACGCTATTCCTAAGGGTTTACTGGAGCTATTGCAGGGAGGACTTCAGTTAGAACTCATGTGACATAGTTTGGTGGAGTTGGAGAAGTAGTTGGTGGAGTTGTATTTAGTTTAACTCAATTAGACTTAGTTGAGCTAGTTGTATCTAGTCTAACTGATTGATACAATAGTGAGAGTGGTGTGAATTAATTAATAATTAATTCACTAAATATTAACTCATTAATCAACTGAAGAATACATTAGTTAACTACAGTGCATGGCAGTTTCAGTGGAGACCATTGGAGAGATAGGTGAAAGGGAAAGATAGAATATTTGTTGTGACTATTAGTGATGCATGAATTGCATCTATATATACATTGGAGTTGCAAATGATAATAACCCAGTCAATGAGAGTGGGATTACATCGAATTGGTCTTTGTAATCAGCTTGGATTTCACAGTGGAGGCAGGCTAGCAGGAGGCAAGGATCGGTGCATGGATTTGCAAGATTGGTCCTGATTAGTGTATGACAATTGTACTATACTGAGAGATTTTGATAAGCTTTTTATGTTTGTATGAGATTTTCATATGATCTCCATGATACATAATATATGATAGTTGGGTTTTTTAGCTTCAGGCTTTCCCGTTAAACAATTGTGTTATGTGTGTATTTTTTGCTTCATGTGTTTTGCAATTGTTGATTAAATTTCCACAAGAATTATAGTGGAAGGATTCTGCATTTAGCAAGAAGATAAATATTGTTAGATCAGGAGAGTCCGGATACATACATGCATATTGTATATAATGTTTACAGTATCCGATTCTCTAATTTTTCCAGGGTGGGGTGAATTCGACGTGGTTGTGCTGGGAGGAGCATGGTACTTGGGGATCGTTATTTTAGAAACGGTCGGTAGAAGCTGAAGCGTTTTGATTTTCTGATGGGTACTTGAATCTTCCCAAAGCGACTCATTGAATTCTGGTGTCTCCATGTGGTCGACAAATAGATCCGAGTGAAATTCCTCAGCGGTATGATTGAATATGTTTTCAGATAAGCAGGGATTGCTGTAACCATTGATTTGATCATGTTGGGTACCCGACATGTTGGGCTCCCCAGGAGTTATCGACTGGGATGGATCAATAGAGGGGACATATTGAGGTTGCCCTGACCAGAAATCGCTCCTATGGTTGTCTAAAGATTTCGAGTGAGAAATATCAAATCTAAAAGATTCATCGATTTGGGACTGTGATTGTGAAACAACATCTGTGTGCTTATGATTGTTTCTAATACCAGTATAAGGAAATTTTGAATGTCTCAGAGAAATTACTGGTGTGGCAGAATTTTGAAATAAATTGGGGAATAATGAACGAATAGATTGAGCCGCAGGGGCGTTAACCATACAAGGCTTTTCAACATGCGCATCTGTGTCATTCAGAGAAAAAAATGATCTGGTAGGCCCTGTAAGGGAATCGACTTCATTTGGGATAGGAATCAATTCATAATCAGTGTGCGAGTCAGATTTAGGACTGTGTCCAGGGGGACATCGAGTGGGCTTGAGGCAGGTTTCATGGACCTGGAGGGACGTTGGCCCCATCTGGTTTTCAAGACTCGATTTGATAGGGTGCGTGAAAGATTCAAAGGTAGTATAATAGGCTTTATCCTCTTGCAAGTGTCTAACCTTTCCCAGAACTCTCGAGGTCACAACTCCACTACCCGGTAACTTAGGAGGAGGAGCAGGAATATCACAAATAGCAATACTCTCCTGGGAGGCCAGAATGTGGTCTGGGTTGGGGGAGGTAGACAAGGAAGCATTAGGGACAAAATCTGAACAACCGGTAACTTGCGGGTCATCATAAGGAACACTAGGATCAGGCTGGGTTGCTACTTGAAATTGTTCAAGGGAAACGAGGATCACATACATGAACTGTTCTCTTAACAACCTCCAATCGACATCCTTTTCAAGGAACTCAAAACAATAATGAACAAATATGATAGAGAATCCATCTAGAGGTTCCTGAGGTTCCATTCTAATGTCATTCAGCTTTATCAATATGCTTTGAAAATCGTATTTGTGAAAAGCTTGTTCTAATTCACTGGCGAGTTGCTCAAACGAATGGATGGAAGCTTCCGTCAATGTGTGGCACCATTGCTTAGCGTGACCTTCGAGAGTGAGGAAGAACAGAAAAAAAATAAAACCTTCATTGTCAATTTCATAGTACTCACCAAAGTCACAGAAGTCTGAAAGGTGTTGGGTTATAGATAATTCGTTTTCACCATCGAATTTTAACTGAGACAAGTGATACATAAATTCATTGGGGATGAGACATCGAGGCTCATAAAACTCCGACAAACATCTCGAGAGAATGATTTTGGAATGAGCCATTACAGATATGAGATTAACTGCAGGCTCTAAGGGCTCAGCTTGTCATCTGGCCCTCCTTCTAGCGCCAATTCTGTTGAAGGGAAAATATGTTCGGCCAACAGCAGAGGATCTCCCCAGTAAAAGGTCCCAATTAGACCTTGAACCATTTGGGATAGGGATCTCTTCTGGGGTGTGGGTCCGGCTACCGCTGATTTCTCCTTTCTTTGGGTCTCACTTAAACTCTATAAAACAGTGGATACACACCTAATCAAATGATACAAGACATATGATTGATGCATTAGATGTACATATAGCACTATGAGTAGCAAGAGGAAATAATAAAGCATGAAGACCGAAGGAAGTGTTGTTAACAACACTTCATTATGGTAATGCTTGTAAATTGTTCTAACCACGAAAGAAACAATTCCTCATGGCAAGAACACCCTTCACTTCCTAAATTTTTAAATGATAACACAAATGCTAATAAACAAAGCCATCAACGTTCGTTAAGAAAGTGAAATGAACTCAACCACCATTAACATACTCAGCAAACTGTTATGCAATTGTGATGTGAATTGAAGATACAGTTCCCTTAATCTAAAGATGTTCAGAAACTGAAAATATAATACTCAACAATGCTCATACATAAGACAACACCAGATCCACAAAGGGATTTTTCAAAATGCTTGTATCCATGCTCAAATGTATAATCCAAATAATACAGTGTACTTAGCTTGAGTCCCAAACAAAAGGCCTATTAAAAGTTCCTGAAGGAAGCATTTATAGAGAAAAGCTTGCCCTTTGGGCTCCCTAACGTTTTTCTTTCCTGACTGTTGGGCTGCCTTGTGACCCAGTCTGTTCTGCGACCTGTGACCTGAGCTGCTATTGCGACTTGCGACCTAACCGAGTTTTGCGACCTTGCGACCTAGTCGCTGGGTCGCTGGGTCGCGCCGTCGGGAATTTAATAGGGGATGCGACTTAGTGACCTGTCGACCTCTGCGACTTGTGACCTTTGGGAATTTTCAACCTGTGACCTCAAGCAAGTTTGCGACCTGCGACCTCAGGCAAATCTGTGACTTGTACCTTTCCAAGATATGTGACCTGCGACCTGGGCAGATCAGTGACTTGTGACCTTTGGCTAGATCCTTGATGCATTTCCTTTTCAGAGATATCAGAGCTTCTGTCCCCAAAGGACAGCCTTATCTTTTGCTACGTGGAACAGTAGCTCCTATCTGCTGGTGATGCCTTGGCCATGCTAAAGGAATTTGTGTGAGTTGATAAGTGAGAAAGTGGTGTTTCTGTTTTGAGTGAGGAAAAGAGCATCCACATAACATGAGGTTTTGAGATTGATTTGAAACCCAGCTTCACATCCTCTGGAGAGAGCTAGCAGTCCTCTTAATTTGGATGGGCATTACTGTTTCCTTGTATTACCTACAAGAAAACAGAGTAAATCAACTTCTTCTCATATAACCTACAGATAAGCGAATTAAATCAGCCATATATATATATATATATATATATATATATATATATATATATACACGTTAGGGAATCAACACATGAAATGCGATAATTTTGTCAAAGCCAAAATTAGTTGGACCCCTATGTGGTCAAATGTTGTGCCATTAAGTCATCAAAGAGACCAGCTTATTGTAGGCTTCCCTATGCCCCTTTAATCAATGCACTTTATCTTCAACATTTTCCTCAGACTCCACCAAGCTGAAGCTATGCTTAGCATGAGGAAGCGCTTCGCTCTCCTCATGCTTAGCTGTGTCTAGTTCACTTTGGTGTTTAGAGTGCACCAGTTGATGAGTTGCCAACCGTGTACATTCAGTGATAGTCTTGAATGGTACTCTTCTGAACAAAAGGTGAATGTTAATCTTCAAACCCCTTGTATCTCTTTGAAGATGCAACACAAAAAAAAGGAATCCTCCCCGAGATTGATTATCAAGCAAATTCTATATTGCCATGTAGGCAAAGTAGCACCATTTTCAACTACGGTCTTAAAACCATTGTAATGCTACCATATATAGACTTTTCCATCTTTTACTTAACCTTGCCATTATAAAATGATGACCGCCATACGAACATATGCCATAGGCTCCACGTGGAATATTAATAAAGCCTTCATGTAAATGTGCAACATTTTCTAAAATGGTTTAGAAGATTATGATATCGTTCATTTTCATTGGTGCAAACTAGTATGTTTCCGTGACTCAGTGACCTGGTCACGTAGTCGCATGGTCGGGGAGTCGCATCCCAGTGGGATTTGCATGCTCTGCGACCTGGCGACTTGGTCGCATAGTCGCATGGTCACGTGATCGTGTTTTGGGTCATTTTGCATGTTCTACGACCTGGCGACCTGGTCGCACAGTCGCAAGGTCTGGTGGTCGCCTTCTGGATGGATTTGCAAGTTCTGTGACCTGGCGACTTGGTCGCACAGTCACACGTTTGGGTTCCCTTGGATTTCGAAAAGGTGTACGCTATCTCAATGTTGATGGAGCTTGATGAGGTTTTCTTTTTTTAATTTTCCTCTATCCGAGCACTGATAGAACGATCTCGTCCTGCTGGATTAATTTTCACCGTTGGCAGAAGGTAAAGCAGCCTTCGAGGATTCCGTAATCTGTTGCTTCTGAAGTCGATCTTCAGGATGCACTACTCACCGAAGCATGCATATCTGGGAAAAATTGCCTTATATCATTCTGCACTTTGATCGATCTTGGTATGGGCAGTTTCCCGTTTGTGCGCAGGACATAACCAAAATAGGTGGCTTACGAAAGCTATTTTCTTCACAGGGCGTTTTCGTTTCTGACATAGTTCCATATTGAAACGCTGAAGTCGCCTTCATTCTATTCCAAGCACTGCAAAATCACCGCATGCACCGTTATGGATTCAAAATGCGTTCACCAATTACAAGTTCTGAGGTTGACATGTGCATGCACAAGGCTCATCTGAATGGAAGGTGATAACATTGCACCAGTATCTTCCACGAATCTCGAATACAGTGACTGGAAGCGGTTGGATGATCTCATGAAATTTCCCTACTTTGTCGATTCTGTATAACAAGGAAAATCTAGAAAGCTTGATTTTTCCCAATGGATAAAATATGTCGTCCTTTTTTTTGTTTTGCATGGCCTAAAGTTGTGGCATGCTGAGATGCTGTGGACAGGCTGTGCGTTAGAATCTTCCGGATTTGGTGCAATAATACCAACGTTACAAAACCATCTACCAAACCGGCGGATCAAATTACCATCTGTTCGACGTCCTTTTAGCAAGCTAACTCAGCTCTTCCAGTGGTTGTGGCCCCTGGATTGGCCTCGGTGGTGAGATGGATCTGTGATATTGCCCATGGCGTATTTAACGGCCTGTTCATACCCACCACCTGACGGTTAACAAACCCGTGGCACGCGAGAAGCTTCTCCGGTGATGACACGTCCTCTTGTTGACTCGTATTACTAATCTTCTGCGCTGTTTTAAACATAGACTATGGGTTGTCAAATATAATTTCACCATAGTAATTATAAGAATTCCGCTATAGGTCTGTTACAATGTTTGGCTCCACGTTTAAACGCAAATTTTGACCAAATATTATATATCTGCTCCAAAGAATAAAACTCTGCCATAGAAATGTTTAAGTCCATTCGTAATGTATTTTCATATAGTTCTGATCCATGTTTTAATCATAACGTTACTACCACATACATCTGCTCCAAAGAATAAACTTCTGGCATAGAAGCATTTGCACCAATTTGCAACGTGTTCATTTAGTTCTGCGCCATGTTTCAACGTAAATTTGACCGCCATATATACCTGCCCCACGTGTTTTATCACGGATTAAAACTGCACCATCGAAATGTTTGGCTGCATGCAACGTGTCCATGCAGCTTCGTTCCACCGTCTCACATGGTTTGGAAACCATATGTTCTTCCACTACTTAAAGCATGGTCATAGATTGTCAATTTTTTTACGATCCTGCTCTTGGTTTGACTGTCATTGCGCTAGAGTTATTATACATGGCATCGTGGCTTTGTTATAACTCTCTGCCTGTATTTCAAACATACCTTTGACCACCAAATATGTATGCTCCAAACGCTTTACTGTAAAATTCGATCACCATATATGTCTGCTCAGCGCCCATTTGTAACGCTTTTATTTGGTTCTGCTCCACCATCTCACATGATTTTGAAACCATATGGCGTTGCACCTTGGTTTAGTTGTACAACGTCTAAAATCATTTTCTTTGGCTAACCCTCACAACCTCTTGCTTGGCCAATTGCATTAATCTCATCAATAAAGATAATACTTGGTGTAGACTACCTGGCTTCAGCAAATAAGCTTCTAACTCTTGAAGGCCCAACACCAACAAACATCTCATAAAATCTGAGCCACAAATTGAAAGAAAAAAAAAAGGGGACTCCTGCTTCCCCTGCTGTAGCTTTTGCCAAGAGACTTTTCCTTGTGCCAGGGGGACCCATTAAAAGGGCACCTTTTGGAATTTTAGCTCCTAGCTCTTGGTAATTTTACGATTTTAAGAAAATGCACAAACTCCATGATCTCTGCTTTGCTTCATCACAACCAGCTACATCCTTAAATAATACCTTGTCCTTCGAATTTTTATCTAGCTTTGTCACATTAGCTTTGCCGATGTTTAAGAGTCCACGACCACCCTTACCTCCAAGTACACCTACACCCAAATAAATTTGCATTCTTCACCCAAAGTAAATAAGAGACCCCATAATCAATAATGTAGGTGCAAATCTCAACAACTCTTGGTACTAGACCATTTCTGAAACATATGTTACAGGAACATAATCATGAGGACCAATACCCAACGCTTCTTGTGCATCTTCCAACTTCTGCTCAAAGGATTAAACACTGCCAATATTAAAAAAATACTTATGTTGGCTACCTCCCTCAGAGGAGGTCTGTCTGACATGTATCTCTACATCATTGCTTTCACTTTGGGTAGAATTATTTGGTGAATTTTGAACATAAAATTTAGCTACAACTTTGTTTGAAACCACAATATAGTCCACAAGCCCAAGTTCCAGAAGTTCATTTTTGAATTCCTAAAAACTAATCTCTTCAGATGTAGGAGGCTTAATATTTTCTGGAATTCATCCTCCCCCAAGATTTCTCCACAGGAACTCAAACCCTCCTTGCTAATGAGTGTACATGTTCTCTTTTAGGTTTTGAATAAGGTTCCACACAGAGTGCTCTGTAGGACAAAATAATTCAAAGGATGAAGATTCACCATAGTCTTCAGAATATAGGTCTGTCAAGGATAATGGAATCTCTACATCATAATCACATCTTTCCACTTTCTTCCAGCCTCTACAATCAGTGGCAGGAAAATTCCACCTATTTCTTGCTTCACGAATTTGCAAACATTGCAGACAATTCCAATCTCCTCATCTAAAGCAAACACAAACTCACCCATGTAGAAAATATCAGGCACATCTATTTCAGCTTCAGACATGTCCTCAGGATTTCTGGAGTTCATCTTTTGCAGATTTAAACCACCACTTGCTTTAATAAATAGATACTCATTTGAATCAGGTAACCTTCCCCCTTGAGGAGTGAAGATGCACCTACAGAATGATGTGGCTTAATCGTGATTAATCATTCCCTTAACTAGTGCACTCTTGTCATTTGAGTCCCAATTTATTTATCCTAGTGTGATAGCAATATTCTTTGGTACATCATCTATGGGGTCGACCTGCATGCCAAATTATAATATTAATTAGTTCAAGTTACCGTTTATAGAACGATTCCCACCCCCCTACTTAATTTCCTGAGCCTATGAATTTAAGCAAAGTATCAAAACAAAATGCCTAATGATCTGTGGCAGGAGGGTTTCCAATGTACATCCTCAATACACAGAAAAGTTTATATTTGAATGCATGTATGGCAATCTCATTACACATGGCGTGACTGCAGTAAGAGTGTTTGACCGTATGCTGGATGATCCCTCCCACATATGGCGTGATTGCAGCAACAACATCTGGTCATGATGGTGAGAAAGCTCATGAGGGGTGGGGGATAGGTCGTTGGGATGTCACTGACTACAGGTCAGGCAAAAGACTTTAGCGACTAAGTGAGTAGAGGGGGAACACGAAATTTTAAATATACCCCAAAATTTTGGGTGTTGTTGTAGCGGCTACAACAATACTGTAATTTTATTTATTTCTCAATGTTGATTTAGTTCAAGACTTGCTCCAGGGAGTGGCAAGGATCCACCACAACCTAGAGTCGAGTCCCTCGTTCTTCATAGATTTAGGAATTGTACATTAGTGTAATTTGTATCATTATATTTTTGTTTTGAAATTGTTTTTTTAATATCTTAGATTTTCTAATTCTGCACTTAGATCATTATTTTCTTTTCCAATTTCTTAGTTTGATTCAGTCGTGAGAATAGATTGTAATGCTTCAATTTTGAATAAGTAACACTGCCATTTAGAATGTTAATTCAAGGTTTTATTTGTTCATGCATAGTGGAACTTTTATTAATAATTAAATTTCATTTCAAATTAGAATTATTCTTGTTTTCGTAGTGTAATCATTTCTTTATAAGTGCAAGTTTGAGTGTGGATTTAACTGTGCAGGTAGCAGTGATTTAGTTTTCATCATTGATTTACATGATTTTGACTTAGTTTTCATTATGAGTTGCATGATTTTGAAGAGTGAGCTTGTTTATTGAATAATTCATTTCATTTAGATTAAAATCTTTAAATAGAAGATAGATTATTTGTAATGTGATTTTTAATAGGATATTTTAAGTGTTATTTTATATGAAGCAAAGTAGTTTTATTTTAGAAATAGTTAGTATTGTCTTTTGTTAATTTGGAATCTTGAATTTATTATGAAGAGTAGTTCTAGTTATTTTAATGTTAGAGGTTGTCATTAGAATAATGTGTGATCTTTTTGCTTATTAGTTTCAAGTGTTTGTTTTAAGTTAGTGAAAGGAGTTAATAGATTAAGGTTTTCAAGATATCATAGGAGATTTACAATGTAGAATTTGAGTGTGATAATGTTACATGATTGAGGATTTATTTTTATTTCGTTACAGTTTAATTGCAGTATGGAGTTTGCATGATAGAATTAGTTAAGTAGGTTTCCTTTTTTGAGATTGTTTATTTTCCAGCAAAGATGTGTTTCATTTCAGGGCCTAGTTTATCATTACAAAGGAATATATTTATACTCTGACTAATAAGCTGAGCCAATACGTAGTACAACTCATGTTTACGACTCTTGGATTGATAATTAATATTGAGAGTTTTAATCCAACAATTAAGCCGACCAACAATGGATACCGAAGATAACCCAGAAAGGATTTTCTAGATCTATGAATCTAGAAAAGTCACCCTCTTAGGGCTTCACATATACAATGTTTGGTATGTAAATCTGAAGCAAG
Organism: Pinus albicaulis; assembly: GCA_034641835.2. Taxonomy (NCBI): domain Eukaryota; kingdom Viridiplantae; phylum Streptophyta; class Pinopsida; order Pinales; family Pinaceae; genus Pinus; species Pinus albicaulis. The sequence goes on along the minus strand of JAXQQM020069113.1, from coordinate 26,593 downwards.
ATCTGACAAATAGATGGGTACAATATTTCACACAATCAGATCTATGCTTGAAGGGTTGATCCCTTCACAAGATCCTCAAGCTAGAATATCAAGATCTAGTTGCTCTTTCCTCCTCCAATAAATATGGCTACTGAATACACAACATATTTAGAAAACTGCGTTGTCAAGGAGGGAGAGGCTCAAGCCTACTGCCAAATATGTCAAATCATATCTGGAATGATGGAAACAATGAACGCAAAGTGAGGAGATGGTCCCTCATATCATTTCCACCTGAAATGATGAAAACTTCCTTCCTCCTTTAGATATGCAAGACTAAACTACGCAATCCTTGAGGGGACTACTACTGCATGGAGGTAAAATATAATGGCTAGAATGTTAGATATAGATCTACTACTCCATAAAGGCTGAACATGGAGCACAAGGTGAAAGGATGAATCCTCCACTAATCTCCTAGCTCGACTCCTAGAAACAACCTCCTGAAGATGGCACCAGTGCTTGATGAGGAATATATATCAATAGAAACCTTCCCATAGTAGCCACTCGAAGTCCCCTGTGGGTAAGGTTGGGATTTCCGCTTGGAAACACCCTATGCTAAAAAACACTGTAGACTTAGCTAAACATCATAAGCATGCATAGAAATGTCAAATTACAAATATAGATCTAAACAGATCATAAATAATAATCTAAAGCCTACCTTCTATTGTGTCTTCATCTTCATTATATATATTGTGAGCCTTCCATAACTTAGGCCCACCTCATAATTGCGTTGCCTATGTGGCAACTAGCCTCCATGAAGACTGCGTTGTCTCTCCATGATCTCCATCATGTCTACATTTAATTCCCACTCTCTCCATCATGTGTGCATTAGATGCACCACTTCCACCACTATCTCATCATAAGTGCTTTATGATCTTACTTTGAATGCACTATGATCTCAGTTGACCTCCTCCAAGATCTGCTTGATTTTACATTAATGATCCATGATCTCCACTCTTCCTTCATTTAAGAAGTTGCTCCACTACTCCATAATGTATATCTAGATATGAAATAAACACATACACACATCAAAAGTCGATTTTATTCATCAATGGGGTTTGTGGGTCCATCCACCGTCTTATTTACTTAATTAATTAGGAAAATTAAGAACTCTAATATTCCAATTATCCTGTGTAAAATTAGGAATATTACAGAATCATCATTTTCCCTTGACTTGGTTGTTTCTCGTGTGCTTGGCTCCAGCGCATTATCATACGATCGAGAATTGTACACTTGAACATCTGGTGATCCATTAGATTGTACCAGTATTTCCTAGGTGTGTGTGACATGTTCTGGACATTGTGAGTGGGTGGCCCTTCAAGTATCCCCCCACATGCCTGGATGAAAACAAATTATGATCCAGCCTTAGATGCAGTTCCATAGATTTGACTCAATCGGTTACCACTATTTACAATGCCCATATCATGCATGCCTCAGTCATATGATCCATTAAAATATTTAATGCCATTTCCTGTTTAACAAGGATTCTTTTGTTGTGATCCCCCATCACTATGTCAGCTTGAGGGGAATTACGTCTCATGTACTAAGATATTATTATATTTAGTCCTACCTTCTATTTTCAAAACGCATTCTTTATATGGGACTCATTGCATTATTGCATCAGATTCTGGCCCATTGATGTCAGTGTATCATGTATCATGTATAATGTACTTTGTAGCTTAGTCCCACATTGCTAGGCACAACATTATTATTTGTAATCACTTATCTCGGCAGGTATGGGTATGCCTCGCTCACCTCATTTGAGATCATGTACTCCAAAATAAAAGGAGGATTATATCAGTTTAGTAGGTGTCACCCCTCAATTTCTCAATCCTTCATTTCCTTTGCTTTAGCTATCTCTCATTCTATATTTCTCTCTCTGACTCCCCTTTGGTGTCACGTGGAAGTGTAGCCTACAATGTATTTCAGTCATATTATTTCCCCCTAACACTTGGATGTTTGGAGGAAATATGTTATCATGTAAAAATGATCACCTAGACATTTATAACTAGGTGATCAAAATACACATTGTAGGATTAATTTTACAATATTAAAATCACTTTCACCATATAAAATCACTTTCACCATAGGAAATAATTTAGTAAACAATTTTTATTAAATTATTCATGTTTAAATACAAAATACACCATGAAAATAATTAAGTACATCATTATTTATTTAATTTTATCTAGAAATAACTATTAAATCATTGTTTGATAATTATTTCTTAAAACATTTGACTAAATCACCCTGGAATAATTAAATAAATAATTGTTTACTTATTATTCATTATTTTTATTTTTGGAATAATTGTTAAACCATTATTTAATAAATATTCCAAATTCACACTTTTCTTAATCCTCAGAAAGTGATTGTTATGCAAGTAAATCCTCTCTATGGACATAGACGATCCCTCTAGCCCTAGAGTGGGTCTAGAAACAAAGAGACATGCTAGAGTGTTTATTCCTAATTATTGAATGAAAAGAGGACACGGTATATCAACCTACCTGGATTCCAATGCTGTCATCATTGTTGTAGTGGTGGTGACCTCTCGCTCCTGTCTCTGCAAGTTACGATCCTTTCGCAATCATGCTCGGATACCTGCACATAGAACACAAACAAGAACAACATACAACATAATAATTTCACTCATAACTACTAGCCAGTCAAAGAGGGCTAAGCATATTGCATTAAACATATAACATAATAAAAAATGGGAACCAAACAATAGTCACATGTATGTATTAATAGAAGGAACAGTTACAACTAATGCTTTGACGTCGCAGTCTCCTCCAATGGGGTTTAGTCAGAGCACGTCTTAGATTCTCGTCAGGGAATTCGGATAGGATAAATGCATGGAATCAATCTCTCTCAAAAGACATGGACTCAAGCTCTCTCAATGTAATTCCTTCTTATTCTATCTCTCCAGTATTCTGCTATGGTATGTTTAATTCTCAAAGTTCAGTTGTTCAACTTGTTTGTGTAAAGAGAGATAGCTTCTTTTTATAGAGGAAAATGAGGAGGTTAGGATCCCTACAAAGGTGGGAGGGAGGCCTATCCTTTAGGGAGTTCCCATAAGAGGTGGAAACCATAAAATCATGACTCATCCTCGAGGTGGTTAGAGTGGAAACTCATGACTCATCCTCGAGGTGGAAACCACTCCGAATGACTCATCCTTGAGGTGGTTGGAGTGGGATCTCTGCCTCTATTTTTAGAAAACATTCCATAAACAGCCTGGCACAGGTGGAAAACTGGGATAGAGTACGAGTTGGTGCGAGGCCCATTGTTAAAATTCCTCTTCGGCATGAGGGCATAACTGTCTACCCATGCCAAGGCAAAAAAAAGGGTTTTTGAGTCTCTGCTCAGGGAATTGTCAACAGACGGAATATTACTCTCATGTAAAGGGATACAATGATGGTCTTTGCAAGGCTTCAAACTACTTATTGATCATGGAAATGACCCTCCAATGGGTGAGATGGGGATTGCAAGGACAACAAAAAAAATGTTGTGTAACAGATGCCCCCTAAAGCATGAGGTTCGAGGGAGAGGGAGGGGCGAATTGCTTTATCAGAATGCATTCAAACCAAACACCGCTATCGGAAAACCTGCAATTATGAATACAACTAAGATCTCTGATACATGAACATGTGGTATGGGTCCATCCCTCCATAATAGAGTATACAAAAATGAGATTCGAGGTATGGACGCAGCCATCTAGTATTATGGATCTAAAAATAGACTCAGGTATGGTCACAACCATCCAATCAAAAGATTCATGCAAAATAAGTCATGATAATCCACCAAAATCTGCAGCCTAGATTTTCTCAGACAAAACCCAGGGTCTTGCGCTCTATCTCGACCCAAACAAGTACAAATTCAAGCATGCGAATATATGAGCTGAGGTTGAACATGCAAGAAAATCACCTGATTACCAGCCAATGATGAAATTTGCTAACAGGTATGAGAGAAACCGCCAATAATGACAATGGATCTCAAGGTACAACCAGTACAATCCATGAAATGTGAAGAGTGATCTGGCATCAAACATCTGCAGAATCACTTCATCGAAGGAAAATGATGTGGATGTTGTGTTGAATGCGAAGAACCTGCCATTGAGGCATCCAGGGTCCAAGGTACCAGAAGGGAGTCTCTAGATCAAATTCCTAGATAATGAGCTGAAGTCGATGGGAAGTGACCTGATTGAAGGTGGGCCATAATTTTTCCCACATCATTGACATGAGAAAGAGGAACATGATAATAGTGAATCAAGACCAACAGAGAATCAAAGGGAGGTTGAAAACTACAGAGGCAAACTTCTCTTGAACATATCAGCAGCACGACATTGGTTTTGGCAGTATTTGACATCAAAGGATCTGAGGTCATGATGAAGTGGCAAAGAGAAGATGAGAGGTCAAAAGAGATTACCCAAACCCATGGAGGAAAAAATGACGAAATGAGATTTCCCTAACCCGACACGAATGCAGAGAAGTGCCATGTTCAAGAGCGACATACTACCAACATAACTAAAACTTGGTTCCATTTTCCCCCACCATTTCTGGCGAGCACCCCAACTATTTTTTTTAAAACAAACTTGAAGGGGATAGCATATTCTTTTTCTATAAGTTTTTCCTTCGGACAAATCCATCCTAGTGCATTTTACGAGCCCTAGGAAGGAGGAACTCGAGTAACGTCATGGAGACGAAATCTGATGTCATCAGTTTTTAACGAGTCTGACAAAGGGAGAACTCAGCATCTTTTCATGTTTAGAGAGTTTGGAAACAAGGCAGAAAAGAAAACTCCATCATGGCCCTTTTCGTAAATAGTCTCTCATATCCAGAAAGGTAAAAAACAATATCTGAAAGAACCTCTTAGTCTAGATATGCTAATGTATTCCTTTTTCGTAAATAATCTATCCCAGCCTGAAAAAGGGGTAAACATATACTGGGTAGATATCACTTAGCAGCCATTTAACGAGTTCGAAATGAGATGAGTCTTGGCAATCTTTTCAATTTTAGGGAGTCAGAAAAGAGTTGAAAGATGATTCCAATAGTGACTTTTTCGTGTTTTTACCGAGTCCGAAAAATTATAAAAATTAACTCGTTACTCCATCACTATGTCCTGAAAACCTGTTGTTTCACAAGAGACACGTGTAAAACTCATTTCTCGAAAATAATATAATAAAATAATCAAAAAACATGTCTTAAAGCCTAATTAGTGTTGTAAAAAGTTATAAAATGTCAAAAATGGTAAAAGATAATTACCTTTCACTTTTTATCTCTTGTGGAGCAATAGTTACCCATTTTATAGTGTGATTTTGTGGTGACGATAACGAACAATCCAGCAGACCAATCTGAAATCTGTCAGTTCCAGGTAAGAGCTGAGATATCTCCCTCATTTTAAGTCACTTCTTACTACATACAGCTTCCAATTTTGAATTCTAGGGGAGGAAATGTGAATATTAGAGCATGGCGGTTGGCACGGGTTTCAGGCACAGAGTCACTCCAACCACCCAATTTTATACACTAGGGCGCGATTGTTAATGTGAATATTAGAGCATGGCGTTTGGCGCGGGTTTCGGGCACAGAGGCACGCCAACCGCCCAATTTTATACACTAGGGCACGACTGTTTGGGAAACAGTCGCGCCAACGGTGCAAATCATTTTTTGTGCAAAATGAAAGTCAAATACCCCAATTATTCATAGATCCAAGCTTCAAAAATGGCTAATACTATTCATATGAATGTTTTTGTAGGTAGAAAGTGGAGAAATGGTAATCGAATGGAAAGAACGGGAACACGATGAAGAGGATGAGCTTTCCATGGGGAATGAGAGATGCATGGAAGCTCTCAGAGAATATGGACTGAAGAATTTCTTCTTGAAACCATGTCTCCATGCTCAACCAGAGCTGCTACAATATTTGATCAGAATATGGGATGAGGATCAGGAAAAGTTCATCCTTCGAGATCAGGAACTTGAGATTGACGTTTCTGACATCTACTTTATCACAGGATTGTCGCAGAGGGGAGCAACACCTATCCTAACTGGCACCTGGCCTTGCATGGGGAGTATGTCCATGGTAATGGAAAGAGTATGTTGAAGAGCATGGAAGGGAATATGAAGTGGGAAATTTTACATCCAAACTATCCCAGAATTAGCACTAAAAGTAGTGCTACATAACATCACATGAGCTGCGGGATCGCAAGCATCGCACAAAGAAAAAAAAACACAGTTACTTCTTGCTGTAGTCTGCTTGACACCGACCATCTACAACTGGGAAAAGGCTGTGACAATAAATATGAAACACCAGCTAACAAAATGCAAGAAGGGAAATTGAAGCAATTTGGTTATGGGTCTATCCTGGTATCGTTCTTCCTGGAGTGACTACCAATTTTTCAGCGTCAGGATGTCATAGTCCCAACACCACCAGCGAGAGAACCACGGATGGCCCGATGGGTAGCTCTGAAGCCAAGGGCATGGGGCAGTCAACAGATGTCCTGGAGACTGGAGCTATTTTATTGGCTCCGCTGACAGTTGATCATCGTGGAGGACTGTCCCTACTTTGCTACAGATTTTACTAGTGATCCGGACCTCCCACTCCCAGAGGGAGAGGATTGGGATTAAGATTTGGGTAAGACTCATTTTTAATTTTTATGAGTGCTATCATTTTTTTAACTATGTATGTTCTGACATTAAATCCATGTATTTGCAGATGTTGGCCCAGAGAGACCCGTAGGCATATCTCCGATAGCAAGGTGAATTCCTTGTGATTTCGACCCTTATGGTGAGGGATGTGAGGAAGAGGAGCTCGTGCGCAACCTAAAGGGAATCACACGTGGAGTCCCGGATTGTGCACGATTTGACGATGTTCCTCGCGCCTACCAGAGACATATCGTCGGGGTGCCAAGCCGTATCCACCACTTGCTGAGGCAGCTCGTACAGGCAGTGACATGCTACCATGAGCATCATGTCGATTAGAAGCTTAGGATTTATATCTGCATATTTTGAGAGACATGGTGTCTCAGGATGTAACAAAAACACACATATTTTTTGAATGTATGATGCACACTTATGAAAACATGTGATATATATATATATATTCCTATATGGATCTTTTTCACATGATGATGATTTTACAAACTATGCAAATGTCTATATAATACAATGTTAGCCACTGTATCAGTTAATGCATTCATTTTTCTAGGAATATGTTGATATGTGATAAAATCAAAATGCGTTTCCAACAAATGAATACGTAAATACAATCTCAAAATGTACGGGTTTCTGATCGAATAATGACCATTGAGTTGTACAACAACAAGTCGTGAATCTATATTTACAAGCAATGAGTGTATGCTGAGATTGATTGCCTCGGTTAATAGTTCAAGGAAAAAGCTATATTCAACGACATTGTTTGTAGTTCGTCCTAGACAAATACCTTGCAGTTCTATCAAATCACCAGCAGGATCATAGATTACCCAGGCTGCTGAAGACAATTTCCTGGTACTACAGGAAGCACCATCCGCGAAACCAACATAAGGGTTAATAGACATCTGCACAAATAATCAAGACCCAAATAAGCAGGAAATTGTTCTCAAAGCACACCAAATCAAAAAATGTACAAAAATGAAAAAAAAACACCTATGTACACAAATCATGCATGAATGAATCACGCATAATACTTTTTGAGATACAACCTATTTCTGGGTTGTTCTAAAGAATGACCTTTGTAATAAATGATATCATAGGCCCTATTCTACAATAAACGTTTAACAATGTAAGGCCCATGCCACATGGGCTGAAATTTACCCGCCCCCAGCTTATCATGAGCTTGGTCGTACAAGAGGATGAGATCTCCTTCAACGAAATAACAAGGGGAAACCGATTGGTCAAAATGAACTTTGACCGACTTTTTTTGTGCTTCAATAACCAGAGCAGCAAAGTTGCGGGTTTCATCCAAACTTTCTAGATAAAGGAGATGCTCTTCTTATAGTGAAGTGTTTGACGGTAATTCAATAACCAACTTGAGTGAAGGTATTTCACATTCAATCGGAAGAGTAGCTTCTAGACCATAAACCAACTGAAAAGGGGTGAATCCGGTTGCACTCTTAACTGAGGTTCAGTATGCCAAAAGAGATGAAAATAACATGAGATGCCAATTGGATTTATGGATCCCAATCATACGTTGAAGCATGGAAACAAGACCTTTGTTCACGACTTCAACCTAGCCATTGGCCTAAGGATAGTATGGAATTGAGCTTTCGTGACGCAGACCCAACTTGGAAGTCAAATCAGCCACCATGTAATGTCGAAAATGGGAACCATGATTCGTAACGATGGCTTGAGGAACACCAAACCTAGAAATAATGTGATTGAATATGAATTGAGCAGTTGTCTTACTGTCAGCGAAAAGTGTAGGCATTGCTTTGGCCCATTTGGTGAAGTATTCCATGGCTACGATAATATAAGCATGCCCCCTGGCTGAGTTAGGGTTACACATCATAAAATTGATGCCTCACTTCATAAAGGGACTAGCGGTAATGACAGGATGAAGAGGTACAGGTGGTGCACACATCTTGCATTGATAAATATGGCAATCATGAAATTTACGAACCGCGACAATGTAGTCTTTGAGGATAGAAGGCCAGAAATAACTAGCACGAAGAATATTTTGTGCAGTGGCATAACCAAACATGTGACTGCCACAGGCACCACTGTGAAAATCATTGAGGACTTTCTTAGCTTCCTTGAGGTTCAAGCATTGAAGGAGAATGGAATCCACTTCGATATGATAGAGGGTATCCCCGACTATATGATAAGGTTGCGACTAATGACGGATGCGTCAGCGGGCATCCTTCATCAACTCAGATTGGAAAGTAGAATTGTGGAGATAAATGAGGATATCACTGTACCAAGGATCGAGGGTGCTAATCAAGAAAAGTGTATCATCTGGAATGTATTCCTCGAAACGAGACAGAGGAGATTCTGAAGGTATGGAACAAATCAAATCAGCAAAGACTAGTGACTTCTTTGACTTTGCAGTAGTAAATTCCAAATCAAACTCTTGGAGGATGACAATCCACTTCAAGTATTTCCCCCCCAGCAATTGTTGAGACAATATATAGGTCATGGGGTTGTGATCAGAAATCATAGTCACTGTATGCAAAATAATATAATGATTAAAACATTGAACTACTTGAACCGCAGCTAACGCTAACTTCTTGACATGTTCATAGCGCATCTCAGGATTGAGAAGGTTATGAGACAAGTAATAGATAACATGTTCATTACTGTCATCATCTTCTTATACCAAAACCATGGCAATTGTGCTGAAAGTGGTGGCTAAATAAAGGGAAAAATCACAATGATAGTTAGGAGGATGCAACAGAGGAGAATTCACAAGAAACCTCTTCAAGGCCTCAAAATAATTTTTATCAATCTCATCCCAACAGAATGGGACGCCATGCTTTAATAATCACATGTATCCTCTAGCCACTTCTGCATAGTTAGGTATAAAATGGTGTAGAAACTTAGCCTTACCTTGTAAACTATGCAACTGATGTAATGATGAGGGAGAGGGGAGATTGATAATAGCATCAACCATGAGTGGATCAAGGTGAATTCCATATTTGGACATGATAAACCCTAAGAGCCTACTGGAATCAACGTAGAAGACGAACTTGTGCAGATTAAGCCGAATATTGTAACGTCGACAACGAAGAAAAATATGATGAAGATGGTCAGGATGGTCCATGCGCTTAGCTGAATGAGCAAGAAGGTCATCCAGATAAGGCTGAAATATGTGACGAATATCATGAAAAGCAAACGACATCGCTCGTTGAAACATAGCCCCAGCATTATTTAAGCCAAAAGGGAGCTTCTTATATGCGAAAGTACCCCAAGGACAGATAAAGGAGAGTTTTAATTTGATTGTAACCAGAAAAACCATCCATTAGGGAAAATATCTCTCCCGGCACAGTCATCAATGATTTGATCGATAAAGGGAGTAGGATAATTATCCTTGGGACAAGCTCGATTAATATCAAGATAATCAATGCAGACACGAATAGTTCCCTACTTCTTATCTACAGGAACAATATTAGAGACCCATTCTATCAAAGCAATTGGATAAATAAAACCAGCTCTAAGAAGTTTTTCAACTTCACCTTTAATGGTGGCAACTTTTCTAGGGTGCATCGGACGAAGGCACTGGCGAACAGGTTTCAAGCCAGGGTAAGTAGGTATTTCATGCACCACTATACTAGGATCAATGTCAGGCATTTCTTCATAGGACCATGCAAAGACATCACGAAACTCGCGAAAAATGCTAGTATAAACTTGTACTTCATTGGAAGAACAAGTGACCCCGATATGGATGTTCTCGACAATTCCCGGTTTAATGGAAATGTCAATAGGCATCGTTTGTGTAATATTACTCAACTTACCTTATGTAAATACGTCATGTGTCGAAACAGGAAATTGAAGCAGAGGAGAAGAAACTTGAGATGAAAAATGATCGAGAAAAGTAGACATGGCCCCAAGGCCAGGAATAAACGAGGAATGATAATGACCATCATCCCATGACAGATCCTCAAGAGACATGGTTTCCATAATGGCCTCATCGGAAGGAAACACTTCTTTCAAAGGATTGGGCAAATCTGAATCACCAAGCTAGGGGGATTGAGAATAAATGTCAAGAGACACGCTCAAAGGAACACAATCAGAGGACGGAGGTCCCGAAGCAGTGATGATTTCACAATAATAAATCTCAACCAGAATTAAAGGCATCGAATCTCTAAAGGAATCAATCTATTCAAGGGAAGGAATAATCCATGGGTCATCAGATCGAGAGATCATATGAATATGAACGGTATTTGGTGGAGGAAGAGGAAAAATAACCATGAGGACAAGATCTTTAAAAATACCTGGCCCTACGCTCTCGTAGGGAGTAGGAATTTGATCCACATACGGAACATTGTTCTCAGAAGAAGAGGTGAAGAAAGACAATTGATCAACAGTAACAATCTTTCCTTCATGTGGAAATTTCAAAACACGAAAGAGAGTGAATGAAACACATAACATGGCGTGATTCCAACTGCGACCGAGGAGAAGATTATAATTGAGTTTAGCATCAACAACTTTGACCTCAACATTGACTATCTTCCCTTTCAAAGTAATCGGTAAACTAGCGAGAACACCTAAAAGTTTTGATTCTCTTCCATCAAACGCTTCTAGGGCATTGGGTGATGAATTCAGGGCTAGAGAACCAATATCTTTCCAACACAAAGATGACATGACATAGGTTGATGCACCTTCATCCATAACTACTTGATGGATGTCGAGACCGTTAATAAAAACTTGAATAATGAGCACAATTTGATGCGGAAGTCGTGGAATGAAATTCTCTAGATCGAAAGAAAGAAGGCTAGTATTGGCAAGATCAATCCCACCAATCACAGATAAGAAAGCTCTTCGCTGCAATGGAAAACTCTGAAGTACTTCTAATGCGGACAACATGGATGGCGCCTAAGCCAAATCCTCAACAATATTGTAATGGTGAGCGGCATGGGCATTGGGATTATAAGAAGACTTGCGGAGTACACCTTTGGAAGGTGGTCGCACAATAGATTCAGCATTGGGTCTTTCAATTTCAAGAGGGCTAGTAACAGGAAGAGGAGGAGGACCATTAGTGATCTCCTTCCCCATGGCCTGACGAGATCCAGTATAAAATTTTGACTGAGTAGCAATAGAAATATTTGCAGAATCGTTCATCATGAACACCTGAGAGCCAAATGGGGCAGAGGACTAAGGTTGCTCTACCATCTGAGTCTGTCGAGATGGGAAATGTTATTTAAGAATGGCCAGAGTTCCCTGGGTGTCGTTGAGCAAGCAGATCACTTCGGATTGTGGAGGATAGTCCTTGGTGAAGTGCTCATAGTCACAAATAAAGCAAGGGTACTTCAGTTTGCGTTGAGAACCATCGCCAGCATGAGGTTTCTAAGAATCTTGTTTCGAGGTATCAGCTTTGGCCTTACATTTACCCTTCCTTTCACCTTTAGAAGCATTATCTATAGGATTGGCCTGAACGACATTAACTTCTACAGGTTTACCAGAATTCGAAGCAGACAGAGAAGCAACATTATTGGAAGAACCGGACTTGAGCTTCCCAGTGTTTGAAGATGAAGACTTCTTAAAAGTCTGATACACAAAACCAATAATACCATCAACAGATGGAGTCACTGGTGGTTTAGAAGTTCCATGTCAGGGAGCATCAGGCAAGATATCATATAATGTGCCAGACTAAGAGTACACAAGATCAAGGTACCGGGCATAAGAAATGGCTTGTTCCTTGGTTACACATGTCCCCATAGCTATGTCTTTGGAAATATGATTGACAAAGGAGGTGGTGAACCAATGAGTTAGAAGATGATTAGTAATTTCAAATTTTATCATGCGACGACGATGTCGCCACTCATGAATATGATCCAAGATATGAGTAGCTCGGTCATGATTCAATGACATGAGGAGGTGAATCCCAGTCTCATAGTAGACTGGTAACTGTAAATGTGTAAGGAATTCCATGGCTAAAGAATTGAAATCTTGGAAGACACCACGAGATAGCTCAATGTACCACTTTGCAGCAGCACTAGTAAGAGTTCGCTAGAAAAGATGGAGTCTAATAGAATCATCAACCCAAGAGTTAAAGGAACACCACAAATGGTAAGTCATAACATGCACTTGGGGGTCTTCACCAGACTTTCCCTCGAGTTTGGGACAATCACTAGGAATCTTGGTTGGAACTAGAGGCCAATACGGGTTATGAAGAATGGGATCGTTCGTCAACTTTGACACATCAGGTAATTCCAACGTAGCAAGAAACGGTAATTGAGTGTTGAAATTCATCGGAGGTCTTTGATAAGGACCTGCATGTACATTCCACCTAGTCTGAGCGGGATTCTAGCCCCATACATTCTGTCCCAGAGGATTCAAATCATAGGGATTAGAAGCAGGATAATTTGGTTGATACTAGTGTTGAGGACCATGATAATGAGTCAGAGTAGACCACTGAGGTCCTTACTGAGAAAAGTATGGAGTCTATTGTGGAATGTAAGCATGGCTTTGAGGTTGATTATATACAGGCTGATTTTGAGGGTAAGGAACTTGGGGCACACTATATATCGATTGATATGAACCTTGAGGGTAGTAAGCGCCTTGCGGTTGAGCAAGCGGACCTAACTGAGTAGGTTGAGCAGGCTGCTGAGCGGGTAAGCTTGGATGACTATAAATAGGTACGAATGGCTACTGAAACGATGGAACCAGCTGAGGAGCAGGTTGAATCGATTGCTGAGCGGGTTGAACCAAGTACTGAGGGCCGCCGGGTTGGAATTATGGGAAATTTTGGCCCAATGATTGTGATGGACTAGGTTGACCCGGAGAAGGACCGTAGGGTTTTCCTAGTTGCACAACATTTTTTCCATACTAAACATGTGACTGTGGTTGTGGTGCAACAGGTTGTCCCTGTGGTGGGTAGATTTCCCCCCCAGGAGCATAAGATAGTCCTGGTTGATTCAGAGGTTGACCAAAAATATCGAAGGGTTTTCCATGTTGGACCAAATGTTGACCTTGCGAAGGTTGGCCTTGTGGACCGTATGGTTGTCCCTATGGACCAGAGGCAGGGCCTTGCTGAGATAAAGGTTGTCCCACAGAGCGTTGTCCTTGCAAGACAGAGGGTTGCACAGGAAAGGTAGGTCCAAGATGAGAAACGGTATGCTAAGGATCAATAGGAGGAAAATAGACCGAATTACCATACTCAGCATAATGTTGTGGATATACATATACGGGATTACCAACAACATCACAGTGATGGAATCCAGGATTACCTTGAGAACTCTGCTGCTGAACAGCCAATAGATATTGTTCAAAAGGAAGACTGCCAGGAATCACAAGAGTAGTGGAAACTGCACTAGAAGTAGTTGGGGCCTCCGCGGCACTAGATTGTGATCTACCAGGACCAGGATTAACAAGCCACATTGGATTGAGGAAAATAGACCTATGAGTGTGAAAAGATCCTGACGACTAATGGGTAACAATTGGTGTGGATGAAGCCACACAGATCGTCGGTTGGACTGGAACAGACATAACAGTAACTGATGAACCAGGTGTCAAAGGTGATAGTCCTAACGAAGGGAGGACCTAACTCTGAGGAGGAATTACTGTACTAGGTTGTGCTATGGAGGCAACAATAGACATAATCTGACTCAATGACCTATATCCAAGAGAAAGTAACACCGATGGTGGAGAAGACTGAGCAGAAACATGAGGGACATCTTTCGGAAAAAGATAATATTCTCTTGTAGAAATAGGCATTCCTTCACTACCAACAGTACTAGACGAATCCATGCTTGACTCTACCGTAAGGTATTCAAAAAGAATACGGGGAATAGGAGGCACAACAGCAACAAAAAATAGCAAGCCCAATGCAAGAGGAGGAAAATATCCTTCTTCCCCAAAACTAGACCAAGCACCAGAAGGAGGCCAATTGAATTCAACTAGCTCTTCAGGAGGAAATCGAGTAGGAAGAGGCAGGACAGACGAGAGAATAGGCTGTGAAAACTCGATAGACCTAGTGGATTGAGGGGTTTCAAAAGAAATGTCCGGGAAAAAACTAACACTAGGAGGTAGTGAGAACGATGAAACTGGTGGTTCCGCCACCATGACTGTATATCAAAACAGAAAGGAAAAAGGAGAACCAATCGAGGACTCCAAGATCAAAACCAAGAAAAAAAAATAGGCCAAGTAAGAAAAATTTAACGGATGTGTGATCGTAGGTGATTAATTTTATGACACTGAAACTAGATTATGCTGTTTCATTTTTAAAGACGAGAAATAGGTAAAATATGACTCTAGTCACTTTCAATTTTAAACGAGCATGAAAAAACAAGTGCTCGACGATCTCTTCTCTTTTTTAAAGAGTCATGAAAAGATAAAAATGACTACTCTGGAATGCTAAGCAAGAGGGTATACCAAGTTTCCGTGAACTTCCATATACACCTTGGTGATTAAATGAAACAGAAATGACCAAGGACTTGACGTATGTGCAGGTAGTCTCCCCGAATTCTGTGTTCAGTGTATCACGGTTACAAGGCGGCAGACTCGGCTTCCTATGGATAAAACAATTGCAACCTAGAGGGGTCTCCCTTTATATACTCGACGGTATGGGGAGCACAAGTCTGTACTAGCACTGTCTAAAGGTAGATGGCGAACGATAGCTATGAGGTTTTAAGATGCCGGAACACGTCTCTAGCCTAGACCACTAAAAATTTTTGTTAGGTTTCAATGCTTCATTAGGTTAATTAAATTAATTTTAAAGTTTATCTTGGATTATTTTTCAGTTTTAAGGCCCTATCGAATTTAGATCTCAAAATTCCTAAATGCAAGCTATATGCAAATGAACATCATTTCCGATTCAATGAATGCTAGTTATGAGAAGGATAGAGATCTTTCAAACAAAAGCAAACAATGAAAGTATGCGAAGAAATCCACTAATGCATCTAACAGAATCAAACGAAAAATGAAACTATTTCCTAGACAGGCAGTCGCTAGTTATGCAAAAGAAAATTTCACTTTCGGTGCAAAGAAAGAATGCAATTTTTTTTTTTTTTCAATGAAAAGAAGTACATGATGCACTAATTACATGAAAAAATGAAAACAAACACTATCTTAAGTGTTGTGTGAAATCGAAATTGAATGACTCAATAAAATAAAAAAACAAACACAAGAAAGCACTCAAACTAATGTCGCAATCTTCCAAACCAAGAGAAAGTTTTCAAAATGACCCAAAACAAGCAATGTAATCTATGCTTGGAGCAATAAGGAAAAGAATCAATCGAGAAATGAAATGAATCTGCAACCGAATCAATCACTCAAAAATATCAAGAAAACTAAGTGCAATCGATCTAGAATTGAGACTGGCAACAATTTGTTATGTAATTAAATCCTCTCTGTGGACAGAGACGATCCCTCTAGCCCTAGAGTGGTTCTAGAAACAAAGAGACATGCTACAGTGTTGATTCCTAATTATTGAATGAACAGAGGATGTAAACTTAAGCAAGAAAACCAGGAAAGGCAGATAAGAAATTCAATGATTGAAACTGACCCAACAAGATGAAACAACAAACTCGCACTGATCCCCAGTGGAGTTGCCAATTTTTTATGTAGGTAAATCCTCTCTGCAGAAAGAGACGATACCTCTAGCCCTAGAGTGGGTCTAGAAACAAAGAGACATCTAGAGTGTTGATTCCTAATTATTGAATGAAAAGAAGACATGGTAGATCAACCTATCTGGATTCCAACGCAGTCATCGTTGTTGTAGTGGTGGTGGCCTCTCGCTCCTGTCTCAGAAAGTCATGATCATTTCACAGTCATGCTCGGATACCTGCACATAGAAAAAAAAAAATAACAACATGCAACATAATAATTTCAGTCATAACTACCAGCCAGTCAAAGAGGGCTAAAGATATTGCATTAAACATCCAACATAATACAAAATGGGAACCAAACAATAGTCACGTGTATGTATTTATAGAAGGAAGAGTTACAACCAATTCTTTGACGTCGCAGTCTCCTCCAGCGAGGTTCAGTCGAAGCACGTCTCAGATGCTCATCAGGGAATTCGGACGGGATAAAGGCATGGACTCAAGCTCTCTCAATGTAATTACTTCTTATTCTATCTCTCCAGTATTCTGCTATAGTATGTTTAATTCTCAAAGTTCAGCTCTTCATATGTTCAGCTCGTTTGTGCAAAGAGAGATAGCTTTTTTTAATAGAGGAAAAGGAGGAGGTTAGGATCCCTACAAAGGTGGGAGGGAGGCCTATCCTTTAGGGAGTTCCAATAAGAGGTGGAAACCATAAACTAAAGGAGGGAGTTCGTGGTTTTTCAATTCAACCACTCCCAATGATTCATCCTCGAGGTGGTTGGAGTGGAATCTCCAAGTCTATTTTCTAAAAACATTCCATAAACAACTTGACATGGGTGGGAATCTAGGACAGAGCGCCAAATGGCACAGGGCCCAGTGTTAATATTCCTCTTCAGCTCGAGGGCATAAATAACTACCACGCCAAGGAAAAAACAACGGTTTTTGAGCCTCTTCTTAGGGAATTTTCAACAGAAGGAATATTACTCTCATGTAAAGGGATACAATGATGGTCTTTGCAAGGCATGGCACTACTTATTGATCACGGAAATGACCCTCCAATGGACGAGATGGGGATTTTAGGGACAATGACAAAATACTGTGTAACAGTGATTAATAAATTATTTTATTTGTTAATTCTTTCAACCATTTTCTAATAAATATACTTGACCCTTTTGAATATATTTCGCCTCTCCAAAAAATATAAAAAAGTATTCCTAACGATTAGATTTTCATTTGGTGAGTAATATTTTATTATTTTCCATTTCCTAATTTAAATCAGTACTTTGTTATAAATAAGAGGGGTTTCCCTTCATTGTTCACCATTATCATTATCGTTGTCATCATTATTATCTGATAAAATTTGATCACCCATAGTGAGTTCCATCTTGCCTTTTGTTCTTTTGCATATTTGAGAGAAAAGAACAAGATCATTGAAGCACAAGGACATCAAAAGGACCTATCCCATGGAGCTGGATCTATAGACCCATGTTGTAAATCTTCCTCATCATGTTTTTTAATAAAATTATAATTCATTTAAATCCTTCTATTGCGTTATTTCACCTTTTTTTATTGTTTCTATATGTTTTGGGCTTGCATGAGATATTTTCTTGCAAGTTTTTATCACATGTTCTTGCAGATTTAAAACATAAAAGTGGACACATTCTGTTGGTAGGGTCACTTGTCACCAGTGAGTTAATTGAATATATTTTTGTACACTTTTATGAAATATTTATACTAACATATGCTCTCACTGTCAACAAAGGGTGTGCATTCAAGAACTGTAGAGGATTCCCCTAAATTGTCTTTGCCCATAAGGATTGTGCAGTCCTTGTTTATAGGAACTACACTAACATTGGCATCAATTTGTGCACACAAACTATCATTAGGCATTCCACAATTCTTGAATTCTAGGTTTACACATTAACTGGTAAGCTTGCTTAGAAGAATTTAACAATACAAGCATCATAAGATAAACACGTAAAATAAGTTGCTTCAACATTTATAATTATTAAAGGGAGACTTAAACATTTGAACAACCTAACCAATCGTATCCTTAATGGTCTAAAACGATAGATGACATGACCATAAGGAGACTCCAAAATTTTGATGTAGGAAATATTTTAGCCAATGTTTTCCGCAACGTTAACATGTTGATCTAAGGAGGACGCATGAGGAATTCCACGTTCGAGAACATTTTTATGTTAATTTAAAATTGAAAAATATTTCCTTGAAATTGGGAAGCTACTCCAAGTTGGCTCCATGGTTTTTTGGGCCATTTGAAATATTGGCCACTGTTGGGCTGGTGAGTTATCTGTTAGCACATTGTGTTGCTAAGTCATGAGTCCATTCCATAGTTTTATTTTTAGGATTAAACTTACAAAAATTTCAAATTTAAAAAAAAAAAATTTTGGTCGCTACTGGAATTTCTGGAAGCACTAGTTTTAGCCCTTTCGGGCAGTCTGTTAATTTCTCGTTTTTGTCTTTCTTATTTTTATTTTGATGCTACCATAATTTCTGAAAGAATACTCTATTTTTTAAAATGAAACGAAAAAGCGTATCCACTTTAGTTATACCACGTTTCATAGTGTAAATATGCCTCAAATATTTTTCAAATATTTTTAGATCTAATGATAGGTGTCATATTATAGTTAGTTAGCTAAATTCAAGTCGTTATATACATTGAGCCACATGTGTCATCTACAGTTATGGACTGAACCATTACCCATCATGTCTGTCAACTCCACATCAATCATTTGTGTATCTAGATAAATTTTTTTCTAAATCAAGGAGATCATGGTTATCACACTACATGCCATAAATGTGCTACCCGAAATTCCAGCCAATCAACACAACAAAGAATGCAGAGGTGACTGCAAGTCATAAACACACTTTCCATAAGCCATCTAGAGCTCTCATATGGAAAACGTAGCCAACTGAAAGTGGTTATGGTGTGTCACATGGTTCGCATCGTGGTGACTAATATTTTCAATTATGGAGGATGATTTGCATGGGGTGATGGACCAATTTTTAGTTTTAAAACCACCTAAAAAATAGGAATTTTTTCATTCGAAGTTTTAGTTGCTGGGATTCAAATTTTTTGAGAGTCATAGTTCAAGAAGTAGTTTGGATTTCAGACAGGATTCCAAAGGTGAATACATGTGACACCTGTAAGGTAAAACTCCCATACTCTACCACCTATCAGTTGTAGGATTCATAGGCATTGATTTTTCTAAAGATGACTAAAATAGGTGGTAAGATAAATCAAATAGAACCACAAGGTGTAGATTTGGTTGATGCCAATTCAAGGGTAAGAATTTTTTTTAAGCAGATAGGGTGGTATCCTCTTTGTACCAGGTTAGGAAGCTCTCACTTGGGAGTTTCTCAAGATTTGTATAACTCTTTTAATGGACATGAAACTACAGTTTATAGCCTTACTTTGCAGGTTTCTTAAGACTCCATTGCTGAAGCCTTTAACCTTCCTTAGGAAGGAGAAAGGTGGTTGAAGGGACAAGTTATTACAGGAGGTGATGTCAATAGCTTCCTCAAAGATGCTCACAGAAACCCAAATTGGGAAAAGGGCATTCCAAGTAGCTACCTTAAGAATGACTAGCAGAATCTATCAAGCTCATCAAGATATACCTCACATGTGAAAGAAGGTATACAGTTTTATTCCTCTATCACATGAGGTTTCTTTTTCATATTGCAAGGATGAAGACATTGAATATGCCATTTTTCTTGCTGAAAATCCCAACCAAGATGTCAGCAAGGGTTTAGACCCATATAAATGTTTCTGAATATAGCTTGTACCATCAAACTTTGATCAAAGTTTTAGTTGAAGAAGAGTTGGGAAAGAGACACCAGACTTGGGACCACTTTTTATTCTATAGGGCAGGCCAACCTGCACCTACACCTCCAGTTCCACAACCAAATCCTTAGTCTACAAAGAGAAGGACAAAGAGAAATGCCCCAAAAGAAAACATTAATAAGAAGGCCTGGGGAAAAAAAGAGAATGTTTCTGCAGTCAAGGCTGAAATAAAGGTGGAAAAATGAGAGATATCCTCAGAAAAAAAACCCAAGTCCACGAAAATAGTGCCCCCTATTCCTCCATTTCCTAATGTCTACACTAGATCCAAAAGAGGAAAATATGAAACTGTAGATAAATCAAAAGCGTAGGTGCTACCTGAAATTCTGGAAGCACATATTCAACAGAAGTTGCAGAAAGAATATTAGCCCACACCATCAGATGAAGAATTCCTCAAGGATTATGTATATGAAATCAACAATAAGAAGAAGAAAGAAGAATCTAAACCTATTTCTAGCACCAGAAATATGCATACAAGAGACATCAATAAGTTTAGGATTAAGTCCAAAGCTCTACATAAGACACGCCTAGTGACATAAGTCATTGATGTTGAAGGGAAACCTGAAGGTTCAAATGTATAGAAATCCATGAAGAAAATAAAGAACACAATCCGTTCATAACAACACTCAAAGCCCTCAAAAATAAGAAAACAAAAGGGTGTAGTATCCCAAAATGGGGATGCAGCAATGCATAAGCACAATACTAGAATAGCAATGAGAAATTAGCTCATAAAATGTGTTGAGAAACACATATCCCATAAAATGAATGTAAAAACAACAAAAAGGAGCTCCTCTACATCATCCCAAGTGGGGAAAATGCAGCGATTAGACCCCAAAAACATTATTCCTAGGAAATTACGTTGTAAAAAAGGAAATAACACTTATGTTCCTTAGCATATATATATTGTCCCTAAAATATAAAAGGGAATTAGAAACAAATCCCTTTTACTACGTTAAATAGATCTCCCGGCCTCAAATCAACTTAAAAATGCCCAAACCCCATGACTTAAGCTATGAAAAATTTATGAAGCACATGAAAACGTTATTATGTGAGGGTTTCTACAAAATTATGATATAGATTCATGGATCTAGAGTTTTATTTAACAATATGCTAAGAAAATAGAGGTTTGACCTCCTTAATACATTATAGAAATAACCCGCCAAGGGTTTTTTGAAAGCTTAAGTACAAAAGAGCAGATCTGAATATTCAGCTATGAAATAATGCAGTATTACTGAAAATTTACATAAACATGGATTAATAATACAATATAGGGACGAGAATCCCTTCTTCTACCTTTCCGCGAGAAGGGTTGGCCCTTTCCCAAGGAAACTAGCTCAAAAACAAGGGCTTAAACCCTGCTATTGCAACTCTATGAAAAATGACGCAGTTCCTGAAAGGGAATGCACTGTAGGAGATGAAGAATACTTTTTCTAAGTGCCAAGATGTGAAATGAGCCCATAAATCATCCTAGATGATCTCTCAAGAGAAGGAATTCTCCCTCTACTAAGAAACAGACCCGAAAGTGGTGTTACCAATCCTCCACTGCAACACCCTGAAACACAACACTATTCTCTGCAGAAATAATGATTTAGTTGAAGATTTATGCTTAGTCTCAAGCCTAGATGTGGAGTAATATAGTGCAATACTCTCCCAAGAGGCCTCTCAAGGGAAGAGGTGGGATTCCCTCTCGGGAACACCCGATGCTAAACAACACAGCAACCCTACTAAACAGCAAGAGGAAGCAATAGTCTAAGCAGACCAATATCAAATAATAATCTCAAAACATGATATAAAATGGCTTCCATCCTCTTCCTTAAGTATAATGTGAGCTTGCATGCCCTTGGTCCCACTCAATTGGGTCACTTCCTTCATTAGGTTAACCTCCCTCCAAAACTGCGTTATTCTCTAATTAATCTCCACTCCTCCTTAACAACACTGATCACTTGGTCAAAGTTGACTGAATCAACATGATCCAAACCCTGTTCACACATGGAGGAGCTTTATTTAGCTTCTACAAAGGTCTCTTTTTACACTTAAAGTGTTTTAATTTATGTTCAAGAGACTTATGGGCCACCTCACCCACTTATTCACCTACATAGTGATAAAACAACTATAATATTCCATTTAGCTTGAAGGCTAAATTTTTTGGAATATTATAGTCCTCTCCTCCAAAATGTTGCTTTTCCTCAAGAAACTATAAATGTGGAGCAAAATTCTTCCCCTCCACTTCTTGTGGCCTCCTCATCAATAGTCCCCACCATTGCTCAAAATAATCTGCAACAAATCTGCCCTCCAATGTTTCCTCCCAAGTATGCAAAACCATATGGCTCACATCATAGAAAGGTGGAAGGTGTAAGTGGAAACCTCCTTGCTGTCCAATGGCCTCATCAAGGTAGGAGTGATGACAAACATGGGGAATATTATTCCCAATCAGTGACTCCCACACCCATGCTATCATCCAAATGAAATGAGCCATTCCAGGTAGCTCATCAAAAATATCCACAACCCCTGGTTCATAAAATGTGTTGGGGCTGCATGGAGAGATTGGATCCTCCCATCCAAGTGGTTTCTATCTCCATTTATGTTAAGTATGGGACTGTTGCTGATATTGGGATGAAATTTCATGACCTCCAAGAGTGGCCCAAGCTACCCCACCAAACAAATAAGCCATGAAGTGCCTCTTCCAAAAACTCAAACTCTCCAGATGGCTCTTCCCACATGGAGGAAAGAGATGTAGTTTGGAAATCGTGGGCTACCCATTGCTTCCCCTGAAAAATTCTTCATGTAAAATAGGGAGAATCATACTACAAATGGGCATCTCCAACTCATCTATCACTCTCCAAACAAATCTTCCCTTGAATATAAGAATATCAACAATACATGGAAGGAAAAACCAATGAAAACAAGCTACCATATGACAACCAGAGAGTGGATCATAGTTCCACACATGGAACCAGCACATTTCATCCCTTGCCTACATCAAAAAAAGTAATAACAAGTGCTCTCACAACCACTTTTTTTTTCCACAATCATTACAGAAGATAGAAACATGAAATTAAAATGTGGTGTCAATGGTGCACACCAAAATTCATGTGGCTTCCCCCACAAACCACCAATAAGTTATCCAATCTCAATGATGCAAGTTGCTTCAAGTACATCATCATATAATATGCAATAAGGGATAATCCTCCTTGGTTCAACATGCTGCTCATATAAAGTAAAGAAGTACAAAACATATTGTGAAATGATACCTTCTCCACCATGTACTTGGGACCTTGGGTTGGAATGGCTCAACCGAAAATTCTCCCTCACCTCCAAAGAGTAGGGAAGTGGTTGTGACATCCTCTCCATCACCATACGGGCTATGCATCTCTCCATATGCTGAAATATATCATGTTGGATGCCCTCCCAAGTGAACTCCTCTATTAAGGAAAGATATGCATCAAAGTGCATGGAAAGGAAGTCCTCATGTGCTGCATGTAGCAACTTCTCCTTTAGCTCAGAAGCTCTAGTCAAGAAGACTCTGCCATAAGAATATAAGATCACATTATCCACCATATATCTATCATCTCTATCCGGTTCATCAAGAATCACGCAAGCACCAAGATCCTTGGAGTACTCTACCAAGAGTTGAGACCTCCAATATGGATCAATCCTTCCAAGAGACAGTTGTTGGCAATATAATGCAGAGTGTTCTCCTTGATGGCAACCCACTTACTAAAGATGATGGCAACCTACTTGATGAAAGTTGTACTTGATGGAAACTGACTTGATATACTAATTAATGATGTAAATCTGATGTGTCTACAGAGTAGCTCAGATGTAATGATGAAAGGAATTCCAGGATGTGCTAGACCAATGATGAAAAGTGTGTCTCAAGGCATACGCGGGTTTGTCTAGTAGAATTAGCGTATGCACGCGGGAAAGTATGTTCCAAGTCGTGTATTCTCATTTGCGCTATAAAAGTGTAAAACCAGGGGTTACTACCATGGTATTGACCCATTGTATTGAGCACTGGGTTGTCTATTTGATCCCGTCTAGGAATACCATTGGAAGTTGTGTGGTTTTGGCTCATGGTATTGATAAAGGGTAAACCTATATAAGGAGAAGAAAATCATTGTGAAAAGTGTGTGCATGTGTCTGGGCTTTAATGAATACTTCACTCTGAAGTATATCTGCATGCTTGAACTCTGCTCTTAATTGATAGATCTGAATCTATGATGCATCTATGAACATGATGAAGTTTCAAGATCTCTAGATCTAGAAATGGTGAATCTCTTGGATGATATGAAAAGAAGTGATGAAGACCTGGCGCAAAATCTGTTGAAGTAATTGAAGAAATCTGGGTAAGTTCATAGATTTGGTCTGCTCTGCAAAGATTATCTTTTATAGATCTATACGTAGGTTCATTTCATAAAAAGCGCATGTATACGCAGATCTGTTTAAACAAAGGCGCGTATGGGTAGTTAGAGTTGTTCTGAAAAATGCACAGATGTATACGCGGGTTCATTTCGTGAAAAGCGCGTGTATACGCGGATCTGTTTAAACAAAGGCACGTATGGTATCTGAAATTATATTTTCTCAAGGTTGAATGTGATTCTGGATATCTATTATGTAGTCTAGGTTATCTCTGATATTCTGGTTACAGTGGTTTCACTGTTCTGTTTGAAGCATTGGGTAAAGTATGTTTATAGATAAGTGAAGGGTTGTGTTAGAGCTGTTTGATCCAGTATGAAAATTGATGAAGCGTGGTCTGCAGTGGATCTGAGGGTTGAAACCTTCAGTATGTATGTAGAAGCTTTCTATCAGTAGAAGCTGGTGCTTATATCAGGGGGTAGTAGCTGCCTTCCAGGAGAGGCTGGTAAACGAGGAGCAGGGGGTTGTAGCTCCCTTCCAGAAGAGGCTGGTAAACAAGAGAAGGTTGTAACCTTCTACAGGTGGGTGCCTGCGTGCTGGTATGAGTTTGCACCAGTACATGTTGTAAGAAGTTTTCTTAATAATAAAGATTGAATACTGAGATGACGGCAGCGGTGGTTTTCTCCCGAATTGGGTTTCCACCTAAAAATCCTGGTGTTCATATGTGTTGCTAATGTGTGATGATTATTCTGTTCTTTCTACATGTGTTTACGGTTTTCTAAAACATCTGATGAATGATTAATGCAATGATCTAAGTCAAGAACTAAATCCATAATTAGATCACTGGATATACGCGAGTTCTATAAAGAAAATATGTGTATATATGCTAGTTGGATGAAGGAAAGTAGCGTATAGGTTTTTAAGAAAGAAATAACAAAGTTTTATTATCTGCACTAAATACTGATTCACCCCCCCTCTTATTATTTTTCCCAACAATTGGTATCAGAGCAGGTCCTTCTGAAAAAGCTTAGCCGCTAGAAGGAAGATCAAGCAAGATGAGAAATCAAGATGGAACAGTATCTATCAAGCCTCTGCTCTTTAACGGAAGCAATTTAATCTTCTGGAAAATAATGATGAGATCCTATCTTCAGTCTATGGGAGCAGATATATGGGCCATTGTTGAACAAGGATATCAATATCCAGCCGCAGTACCAACATATCCGACGGAAAAGAATAATTATGAAACAAATGCAAAGGTGGTCAATGCACTATTGGGAAGTCTAACTAAATCAAAATTTGTCAAGGTTATGCAGCTAAATACAACAAAGGCAATATGAGACAAAATCATCCTAAGTTATGAAGGTGATGCAAAGGTAAAAAGTGCAAAACTCCAAACTCTCAGAATTGAATATGAAAACTTGAGAATGCATAATGATGAGAGTATTGCTAGTTTCTTTCTACACCTTGATGATATTGTAAATCGTATGAGAAATCTAGGAGAAACAATAGTAGAATCTACTTTGGTTGAGAAAATCTTAAGATCACTAACAACAAAATTTGAATCAAAAGTCTCTGCTCTTGAAGAAAAATAGGATCTTCAAACTCTTACTGTGGTGCAACTTCATGGCATATTGAATGCATATGAAATGAGGAGAGGAGGACCATCTGAAGTCAAAGAAGTTGTTTTTAAAGCTTCTACAAAGGGGAAAGAAGTTCAAAAAGAAGAATGATCTGGATATATCTCAAAAGAAGATGAGGCAAATTTTGTAAAGAAACTTCAACTTGGCACAGGACGGTTCAGAGGTAAGCTTCCTTTCAAATTTTTTGATTGTGGAAGAGTTGGTCATTATGCTGCTAAGTGTCCTTATAAAGAAACATCTGCAAAATGGAAGGATGTAGCAAGAAGGAATAAGCACCGGTCTAGAAAAAGTTACTACACTCACGAAGACAGTGATGGGTTCTCTGATAGTGAGGAAGAATGTGAACAAAATCTTAGACTTCTCATGGCATTTGAATCTAAAGATGAAAAGGATACTTTTGTGGATGCTCTAGAGGACAATGATTTCCTTGAAGAAAACAATCAACTCAAAATACGCTTAGAAGAATGTAAAATTCTCTTAGAAGAAAAGAAAATAACCATAGAGACT
>JAXQQM020066509.1:0-66276 GCA_034641835.2 Pinus albicaulis | reverse complement strand
GTGCTGCTGATCCAGGTGGATATTGGTGGTCACCCGCCTATTCCATTTGGGGCTCCACCATTGTCTCTTTCAGTTTTTCAGTTTCGGCACAGTTTACTATTTTTAGCAGTTTTTCGGGTCCTAAACTTCCGGAGCCGTTTTGAGGCCCTAAACAACATATTTTGGGAAAACGGAGAGCAACATGGGTCCATGGATTGATGTTTCTGATTCCAAATTTGTAGTCCTCGGATAGATATTTCTAACAAGGTATGGTACGCGTCAAACGGAGATCATATGCCAAAGTTACGCCCCTAAGAAGTTGAAACACCAATTTACCTAAACGGGGCCCATAGTTTTGGCGCTTCATCTCCTAGGGTTAGGGTTTTGGCTGTTTAGGATTTCCCATTGTTTCTAAATAATAAATAGGCCCTCGAGCCTCATTGTAACTTAGTTCAGAGGCCTGTAGCTGCCACATCTCTTCTCAGAGATAGCTACCAGCGCCCTAGCTAGTTTTATTTCCATTTTTTCTGTAAGCAAATTTCAGTTCTTTGATATTAATGAAATGAAGTATTATTTCCGCTACATCGCTGTATTTATATTTATATGTTTATTCTGTTGTGTTCCTGCATAAATCCGGATCAGTGGTATCAGAGCGGTCTGCTTTTTCTCGATCCTTCTTTGCATGTCCCCAACGAGGTCGGGGTATGAGGAGCTAGGGCTCGATCTGGTGGAACCTTTGCAAGATCAGCCTCGCAAACCTCGACGGACGCCCATGGGGGAAGAAAAGAAAGATGAGGGAGCAGGAGATCCTATCAAAATATTGCTCGAGGAGGCCCTCGAAAGACAAAGGAACGTGATGATGGATAACTTTGCTCAGATCCTTCAACGGCTACCCACCGGCGGCGCATCTGCATCCAGCGGCCACTCTGGAGGCGCGACTCCTTTTAAGGTACAAGTAAATTTTGACATTCCCATATTTGAGGGTCAAATAGACGCAGATGCCGTAGATAGATGGTTGAATCTGTTAGAAGGATATTTCTCAGTTCATGACTTTTCAGACCGAGAGAAGATTATTTTTGCACTCCTCAAAGCTACTCCCCATGTTAAGGACTGGTGGGAAACCTACTGTGAGAACAAGGACCAGACAGAACCCTCTCTGTTCTCGGTCGTACCAACTTGGAACTCTTTCCGAGACACCGTCAAGGAACAGTACTATCCCGTGGGGAGCTATGAGGACAAGTACATACAATGGACCACGCTGCGACAACAAAGGGATCAAGATGTCCATGAGCTGACGAATCTATTCCATACCCTGCGCACAAAGTTGGGTATCAAAGATTCAGAGAAACATCTCATGCTAAAGTATCGCAGCTGCCTGCACAGATACATTTAGGAGGAAATGGAGTTCCTCGACATCTCCTCGCTTGGTACTGCATACCTGTATGCTGCCAAGATTGAGCAGAAATTCAAGCAGAAGAAGCGAGACTTTGGATCTGTGAATCAAAAGCAAGGGAAAGGTGCTTCCAAACCGCAGAACAAAGGACAAAGCCAAGGCATGGTGGCTAAAGAAAACTATTCCAAGCCACAAGAAAAGAACAGCACCGCAAAGCCAAAGAAGGCAATGGGAAAGTGGTGTGAGTTCCATAAGAGCTCCACTCACAACACAAGTGAGTGTCGGGCCAAGCAGTCGCTAGTGGCCTAGATGAGGGCTTCTGAGTCAGATGCATGCTTTGACTCTGAATCAGAACCTGAAAAGGGTAATGTAAAAGGGAAACAGATTATTGATGCGGAACCCAACGCCACTGTTGCCACTACAAAGATCTAGAAGGAGGAACCGGAAGATCCAGAGGAGGAGGAATGTCTCTTCCACTCCAAGATGTGGGTAAAGGGATCCCCGGTACAGTTCATTGTCGACAATGGGAGCCAAAAGAACCTCATTTCAGTAGACGCCATGAAGCGGTTGGGCTTGCCGACCACAGCTCACCCACATCCATACACCATCGGATGGCTTCACCAAGGATGAGATCTCCGGGTCAGCCAGCAGTGTCACCTTCCCTATAGCATCAAGCCCTTCACGGATGAGGTATTATGTGATGTTGCTCCTATTGATGTTTCTAATGTATTATTAGGACAACCATACTTGTGGAAGCGTCATGTTGTGTATGAGTCTCGACCTTGTGCTGTTATTGTTACTTTGGGAAATAAGTTGTACAGGATACCAGAGGTACCACCTCCTGCCGCTATCTCTTTGGTTACTGCAAAACAATGCAGTAAGCTCATTTCCCAAACCAGGAAATTCATTTTCTTGATGATCCGCCCCCAGGGCAAGAAGAAGACTGTGGCCACGACCTCCAGACAGGGCTCCTCTACACAAAAACAACAGATGGATAAGGTTGTGGAGGAGTACGCAGACATATTCACCTCACCCATAGGGGTTCCTCTGCACTGTCAGGTCAAGCACCCGATTGATCTGACCCCAGGTGCGCCACTACCTAATGGACCGATCTATCGGCGCTCTGTTCTGGAGAATGATGAAATCAAGAGGCAGATTCAAGAGCTGTTGCAGAAAGGTCACATCAGACCAAGTTCATCACCCTGTGGGAGCCCGATCGTGTTGGTACAAAAGAAGGATGGGACGTGGAGACTCTGTATTGACTATCGGGCGCTGAACAAGATCACTGTCCGGAATAGGTACCCAATCCCACGGATTGATGACCTTCGGGACCAACTCAAAGGTGCAAAATATTTCAGCAAGATCGACCTGAAGTCTGGGTATCACCAGGTACCAATTGAACCCTCCGATGTGTGGAAGACTGCCTTCAAAGCCCAGGAAGGCCTTTTCGAATGGCTGGTCATGCCTTTCGGGTTGACGAATGCTCCCGCCACCTTCATGAGGATGATGGATGACATCTTGCGGCCATTCACCAACTCATTTGTAGTGGTGTACTTGGATGACATTCTGATCTTCAGCGAGACTTGGGAAGAGCACCTTCACCACATCCGACAAGTCCTCCAAACACTGCGGCAACACAAGTTGTGTGCCAATTTGGAGAAATGCACTTTTGGCATGACCCAGGTTCAATATCTGGGATACATTATTGATGAAAGGGGGTGCATGTGGATCCAGCCAAGATCCAAGTCATTCGGGATTGGCCAGCCCCAACCACTATAACAGAGCTTCGCAGCTTTCTGGGTCTTGCTAATTTCTATCGGAGGTTCGTGTTGGGATTCTCTCATATCACTTGGCCCTTGATTCAAGTCACCAAGGGAGGAGTGAGCAAAATTCTTTTGGTCGGAACCTCAACAGAAGGCGTTCACAGAATTGAAAAATTGCCTCTGTTCTGCCCCAGTGCTCACTTTACCGGACTTGCAACAGCCATTTGAGATCGAGACAGATGCCTCTGACTATGCTATTGGGGTAGTTCTTACTCAACAAGGACATCCAGTGGCATTTCACAGTGAGACATTGTCTGACACAGTTCGCAAGTACCCCACATATGAAAAAGAAATGTACTCCATTGTGCAAGCTTGTCGACAATGGAAGCATTACATTTTGGGGAAGGAAACAATCATCCACACATACCACAGGCCCCTGCAGTTCATACAGACACAAGGGAAGTTGCAGAATGATCGCCATCAGAAGTGGTCTACATATCTGCAACAGTTTCATTTGAACATCAAGTATAAGAAGGGTAGCACCAATCATGTTGCGGACTGCCTCAGCCGACCACCGATCGTGGCGCTCACCACTGTGCTCAACTCTTGTGGGCACGAGACTTCTGATTGGCCGCTTCTCTATGAGAGTGACCCAGAATTCGACCACACTTACAAGGCACTCTTGGGGGGTATGCAAGTTCCAAATTTTCACCTCCAAGATGCACTGTTATGTCACCTGGGACACCTTTGTGTTCCTTCAAGCGAGGGTGCCAAGATGATATGGGAAGCACACTACAGTCGAGTCGCTTGGCATTTCGGGGTCGAGAAAATAGTAGCAATCCTGCAGAAGTATTTCTATTGGCCGAACCTTTGAAAGGATGTCGAGAAGCACATCAGATCCTGCACTGCTTGTGCCATTGCCAAACCGACCATCAAGAAGCAAGGCCTATATACTCCTCTACCTACCCCTAGTCGACCTTTGGAATCCATCTCCATGGATTACATGTCGGGCCTGCCTTCTACTAAGCAGGGAAATGACTGTGTTTTTGTGGTCGTCGACAGATTCTCGAAGATGGCCATTATGGCAGCCTACAAGAAGAATATCACAGCAGAAGCCACTGCTAAACTCTTCTTTGAACGAGTGTGGGTGCACTTTGGGATCCCACAGTCTATCATATTAGATCGGGATAGCAGGTTCCTCAGCACATTTTGGTCTAGCCTCTAGTCATTGTTGGATACCAAGCTCACCAAGTCCACAGCTTTCCATCCCCAAACAGATGGCAAGACAGAGGTCATCAACAGAATGATTGTACACATTCTGCGCATGTACAATTCAAAGCATCCACACACATGGGACGAGAGCCTCCACTATGTACAACATATTTATAATCGGGCTCTCCATAGTTCAATCGGCCATAGCCCCTTTCAGGTGGGCTTGGGATTCCAGCCACTATGTCCCATTGATGTAGCCATGCCATTTGCAGCTGCTCAGGCCAATTCAGATCATGTCCAGTCTAAAGTTGACAAAGCAAGTAGCTTCATCGAGCGCATTCAACACATCCGCCAACAGGTTCATGATATATTAGATAGAGCCAATGCCAAGTACAAGCAACGCCATGATCAACACCGGGTGCCACACAACTTCCAGGTGGGCGACAAAGTATGGCTACATTTGCAGAAGGAGCACCTCACTGGACCTCACCGCAAGCTTCGCCCGCTCTGATACGGGTCGTACACCATCACCAAGGCTGTAGGGAACAATGCCTTCGAGCTCAGTATTCCACCATTCCTTGGTCTGCACCCAGTATTCAATGTGGATTGCCTTCGTCCTTACTTCCCACCTCTACTGGACACCTTGGACATTGCAGAACAACTCACACCAACAGAGTTAAATCCAGACTGCATGGAATAGGCCACCACAGATTGTATCATGCACATGCAGATCAAGAACACTCTCCAACAGAATATCCAATTATATCGGGTTGTCAAAGCTGGCCAACTCCTGCACCAAGGAAAGTGGTTCACCACGGACCAAGTTCAGCAGAAATTTCCTCATCTCATGGAGGAACTTAACGCAATGGGGACCATTGCTTCTTAAGGGGGGAGGAATGATCCAGATGGATATTGGTGGTCACCCGCCTATTCCATTTGGGGCTCCACCATTGTCTCTTTCAGTTTTTCAGTTTCGGCACAGTTTACTATTTTTAGCAGTTTTTCGCGTCCTAAACGTCCGGAGCCGTTTTGAGGCCCTAAACGACGTTTTTTTGGGAAAACGGAGAGCAAAATTGGTCCATGTCCTCGGATAGATCTTTCTAACGAGGTATGGTACGCGTCAAACGGAGATCGTATGCCAAAGTTACGCCCCTAAGAAGTTGAAACACCAATTTACCTAAATGGGGCCCATAGTTTTGGCGCTTCATCTCCTAGGGTTAGGTTTTTGACTGTTTAGGATTTCCCATTGTTTCTAAATAATAAATAGGCCCTCGAGCCTCATTGTAACTCAGTTCAGAGGCCTATAGCCGCCACATCTCTTCTCAGAGATAGCTACCAGCGCCCTAGCTAGTTTTATTTCCATTCTGTCTGTAAGAAAATTTCAGTTCTTTGATATTAATGAAATGAAGTATTATTTTCACATTTGCATCGTGGTGTGTACATTTATATGTTTGATACGTTGCATTCACGCATAAATCCGGATCAGCTACACGAAGCTATATTTGAGGAGGGAGCTGAACTTGCATGCGGTGGAGGAACTACTTGTTCGAAAGATGAGCCTCCGGATGTGGGTCGACCATAAGAGGAGATTCATGGAGTGGAGGAGTCCACTCATATGCGAACCAAACATCGGACTAAGGCATAAAAAGTGTACCACAAAATTTTAGAGGCCTGCACGGTTTGATGCGGTAAAAGAATGTAGGAGTCCCTACATCACATTGCGGACGAGCAGAGTCACCTGACCAGGTTATCACCGAACACATGGCTCTTATGAAAGTGTATCACTGACGAGCCATATTATTTCAAAGAAGCAATGCGGGATCCCACATGGGTAGATGCCATGGTGGAGGAGTATGAATCCATTTTCGGAAACTTGATTAGCAGGAGATTGTTCCAAGGCTGGCGAGTAAATCACTGGTAGGATCAAGATGGATTTTCAAGGTAAAGAAAGTTGTTGATGGGACCGTCGAGAAGTATAAGGAAATATTTGTTGCCCGGGGCTTCTCATAGATCGAGGGGATTGACTATGAAGAAACCTTTGCACCTGTCGCACGGTATGCTTCCATACAGATTATCCTTGCTCTCTCAGTGTAGATGGGTTGGCACATTCATCAGATGGATGTGAAGACTACATTTCTTAATGGGATCATTGAGGAAGAGGTGTACATTGAGCAGCCTGAAGGATTTGAGATATTCAGCAGCGATTCGCATGTGTGTAGGCTCAAAAGAGCATTATATGGGCTTAAGCAAGCACCTCGTGTTTGGTACACACAAATCGATAGCTATTTCAACGAACTTGGCTTCACCGAAGTGAAGCGGATGCAAAAAACTATACCAAATTGTGGTGGAGGGTAAGATTTTAATCATTGTTCTTTTATGTTGATGATTTTAATAATAATGGGTAATGAGCCGGTTGATACACTCATGCAAGGCGAGATCTTTCAAAGTAGTTTGAGATGAAGGATTTGGGCCTCCTTCATTGTTATTTCCTTGGATTGGAAATATGCTTTGACCGGGAAAGGTGAATTGTTTGTGTCTCGAAGGCAAGTATTCCCGAGGAGATCTTGGAGAAGTTTCACATGCAAGTTTGTAGATCTATCGATACTCCTCTTCTAGAAATTGGAGAGAAAGAGGATGCTACATTGGCGAGAGGTAGTGGATTCCATTGTTTTATCGATAGGTTTGTGGGTTCGCTCATGTATTTAGTTAATACAAGACAGGACATAACATGCTATGCGGTGAACCAAATTTCACAAGCGATGGTTAAGCCTACCAAGCTCTTTTGGAAGGCGAGAGCGAGAAGCATGTCTAAAGGGTATCTTAGGGGGCACATGCGATATGGGTTATGGTCGGGATAGATGGATGAGGTACAGAAGTTGCATGGCTTCACTAACACTGATTGGAGCGAGATGGCCAACGGATAGAAAGAGCACATCGGGAGGGAGGATTTTTAGTATCATATCTACAACGGTTTATTGAGTACGAGAGAAAAGAGACCAATATTTGTGTCCTAACTTTCCGGTTCATCGGAAGTAGAATACATGGTAGCAATTCAGAGTTGCATGTGAGGCTATCTGGATGAGGAAGATCCTGGTTAGTTTGTACGGTTACATTTAGATCCTACGTGTGGTACATTATGATAATCGAGTTGCATTAAACTCTCGATTAATCCTGTGTTTCATGATAGATCTAAACATATTGTGATATACGGTATCATCATATCGAGAGAATTGTGTGCAATGGAAGATCATGTTGCTTGAGTACATTCCTGCGGAAAGATCGGGGATGCGGACATACGATGAAAGCGCTCACCCGAGGGAGAAATTCGAATACCATAGAGGCGAAGATCGGGGTGAAGGATAATCCCTATATTGTTGAGAGGTAGTGTTTATATTCAACAATATGATGAGCTTAGCGAAAACTGAGTTTCCTTCACTAAGTGTGAGCGCGCACGGCTACTTTTCGGTGCAAGTCTATTTTTAGACATGTTTATCATATTTCGAGAAGTTGCAAGGGAATACTTATTTGTGGATGGTTAGTCAAGTTGGAAAAATAGATGAAATTACTATTTTTTTATGAAGATATTGGGCTAAGTATTTTTATATATACAGTCGTTCTAAAAAATAGATGCATGTTGATTATTATTAGCTCTTAATAATAATCGACAATAAACAACAACTTATTCTCTTGGAGCACACTTTTATTTCGATGAACAGATTTGTCAAATCAATGGGCTAAAGGAAATTACGCAATTCCCTAGGGTTTTACTTTGCGGTTCATGCATGGAGGACTCAATTATACCCGAGAGTAGCAAAGTGATGACGAGTTGGAAGAGTAGTTCATGGAGTTGTATTTAGTTAAACTTAAGTTGAGCTAGTTGTATCTACGTCTAACTAAATGATACACTAGTGAGAGTGGAGTGAATTAATTAGTTAATTAATTCACAAATAATAACTCATTAATCAATTTCGAACAAATACAACGAGTTTAAATACGATGCATGTCGAGTTCTAGTGGAGACCTAGTGGAGAGATAGGGTGAAATGGCAAGATGGACTATACATTTGTGACTATAGTGATGGATTGATTGCATCACACACACATTGGAGTTGCCAATGAGGATTTCACAATCAAGGAAAGGGTAATTTACGAATTCATTCGGTGCTATTCTTCGGTAGGGATTGTGCGATGGAGCGAGGGGCTATCACGAGGGCGAGAGGAAACTCAGTACATGGATTTGCATATTTCATCTTGTTAGTGTGTGATGATCGATTGTACTGAGAGCTTGATGTAATAATATTTGTATGAGATTGTTACATGATCTACATGATACATAATATATGATAGTTGGGGTTTTCTAGCTTCAGGATTTTCCGAAAAACAATTGTGTTATGTGCGATTGTTTTCATTTATGCTTCACATGTGTTTGCAATTAATTTTTCCACAAAATATTAACAGTCGGAATGATTCTATATTTTGCAAGAAGTTAAATATTGTGAGATCAGGGGAGATACGGATGTATGCATGCTTAATGTATATAATTTCTACATTCATATATATGTCAAAGCATGTTCTCCAAGCTTCTAGGGTTGGTCATGACAAAATAGTAATTTTCTTGATTCAAAAGAGTCCTCATTTGTATAATACCTATTGGGGAAAAGTTGCTAACATGTAGAAGATATTGATTTTGAGTCTAGAAATCTCTATAATCCTCCTCACACAGTCAACCTTGGAAGTGATAGAGTCGGCCTAAACAAGAGGGGAATTTGACCTCATGAAAAGGCTATAAATAGAAGCATGTTCGAGCCTCATTTAGAATTGATTTGATCTCATCAATCAAAAAAGATTGATCCATAGCTAGGAACATCAATAAACCTAAAGAGTGAAGGTCAAGGAAGAAAGTAGAAGACAGGAAGATAAGGGAAATCTATTTTAGGGCCTTATTCTCTCACACGTGTGAAGGTTAGGGTTTTTTTAGATTTTGGAAGGCTGAAATTGCAAGTTTGAATTACAAGTTAAAATTGTAGGTTGAAGCTTTGTGCCAAAGTTGAAGATAGAAGTTGGTTGAAGCAGGATTGACTCATGTTTTCTTGGTTGATATTTTACCTAATAGGAAAGGTTGACTTATTTCTTAGAGAAGGACTTGGTCCAGGGTTTTCGGTCTTAGTTTTATAATTTGAAAGCAGATTATACTAAGAAGAGAAGAGATTTTTGGGTTTTCCCCTTGGAGGGGTTTTTTCCTACTGGTTGGGAGACTAATACTTGTTTCCATTATCTCTATTGTTTTTTAAGTTGATAATGGTTTGATAGAAAAATATTTAATAAAGAAACATGAAGAATATAAATAAAGTTTCACAAGAAATTAGTAAGGTTAAGGACAATCTAAATTAATAACTTCCCTCTTTGCGTTCTCCAACATTACTCTTTTCATTTATCCTGGTGATATTATTCTTATAGAGTAGGGAGCCATGATGATCTCGAAAATCATCTTATAATCCTCCAGAGATTATAAGATACAAAATGGTTATGGTTGTTAATACCAAAAGGAATAGAATCATAATAATTAAATCTAAAAAGGTCAATTATGAAAATTTCATTTATGATAATAAATATTTGGAGAAAGCATCCTCATACAAATATCTCGGAATTGACATTCATCACCATCTCAATTGGAATTATTGCATTGAGAAAAGTATAATTGGAGCTTGGAAAACCTATTATGGGATTGAAAAAAAAATTTAAGTCGAATGATATTTTTTTTTGGAGTAAAAAAGGGTTCCTATTTGAGACTCTCATTACACCTATTATTTTATATGGATGTGAATTTTTGGGTTGTACTATATCTAGATAATCATGGATTAATATTGATGTTATCCAAAAGAAATTTGTAACCTATAAACTCAATATTAAAGGGAATACTCCCTACCCTATCTGTTGAGAATTTGGAGGGCTAGTGAATAATTCAAAATTCTTTTCCTGATAAATACTTGTGAGGTTACCGAGCTACTTATGTTTTCTCTTCGTTAGCTTACTGAAGCTTTCGTCAAGTCAATTATCAAAAGACATGAGACACACGAATTAGGCTCCTAGAGCTAGGGCAAAACCTCTTTCGCTTGGAGAGGAAAACCCACAAGAAATTCTTCTTATAGATTTTCAAATGACAAGTACCATGGCCAAGACCCTTGACCTACAGATACTTCCAAGACCTTGTTACCTTTTATTTGTTGTTCTTTGTCGATCTTCAATGCTGACCTTTCTTACTTGCACCAACATGCATTTTATTTTATTTTATGAACTATGCAAGGGAAGGTAAATCATTGATTTACCTTACTCTCTTTTCTTATCCACCAATGACCCTTAGGTTCACATTCATACATCATTGTGGTAGACTTTTCTTCCTAAACTTAACATTGTTCTACTTCGGAGAGAAGCCAAAATTTTACACAAAGTAATCCGTATTTTGAATCCACATTTTAATCATAGGTATGTACACTAAGGTTAATGCTTCTTCACACTTGAAATCACCTCATAAAATTCACACTGAAATCCCTATTCTCATTTTTAAAGACTGCATTTTTCAACTCTGTAAAACTCATAAAATATCTACACTTTATCCATAGAATGGTCCGTAGGTTATTCAGATCAATCCACACTTATTTTAAACAGTTCGCAATCTACTTCAGGTTGTCCACATTCTACCTTACGGTGATCCACATTCTTCCATAGGTTATTCCACATTCTTCCTTAGCTTGATCCTGCATTCACCGCACTGTAGGGTTGATCTACATTCTTCCGTGTTATAATGATTCTCAAAACATAATCCGCATTTTTTTAATTCTTACTTGCATATATATATAGCACATATGCAACTTCCTTTCTACTCGCATATTAACATATGGGAACGTGGTTCCAAGAGTGATCCGCATCCTTTGAAGCCATTACTGCGTAGTTGTTACATCTTCAAATGATCCGCAACACATACATATATATAGTGTTAATGTCTTCACAGTTTAGGTCAACCTACCAACATGATAGAGAAGTGACTCCACTATTGTATATAGGCCAAAAGAAGAGCTCATTCTCCAATATTGTGTAAGCGATATCTTTATGCATCAAACATGAGCCATTTTTCACGGTATTATGACAAGATCTCGAGAGAATATTTTCTGACTAAATTCGGCTTCATGTTCCCATGAATCTTAATTACATTTATATCTGAGAAGAAAAATACTAATATACATCAAGAATAAGTCTATTGACCTATAATAAATCTTGCTTATGAAACACATGAGCAAGTACGAGAAAAAATACATTTTATTATCTTTGTCTTCTTTACATAAAATACATAATTACACTATCAATATGAGGAGACACGGCCTAATTCCACTTGTAAACACTATACTCCTAATTGAAGCTATCATCCCCCCATTGAAATTATTACCATTATTAGGTATCCCATGTATAAGAATAATCTATACAACATGAATCCAAAGAGGTACCCAGAAATTGCTTCTAACTCTATCCAGCCCACACTACGACTCAAACACGAATGACAGTAAGGATGCTCAATCCATTGGGGATAAAACATGAGATTATCTTGGAGAACGGAAAATATTAAAAGCATCATTACTTTTCAATTTTAAGGACAAGTTGTGGGAAGATAAGTACTTATAATTAAAGATGAATCTAAGGTATTATAAGGACATGATCAACCCCAATATTGATAACTAGAAATTATCTTTATGTCATGACCCAGGTGTTACAAAGCCAATTCATATTTCTAAGGGTAAGAACTAATTCACACCTTCAAAGTGAAATCGGGGCGTTAGTTAATTACCAAAACACCTTGGAGAAAGACTTTGTCACCTTTGCACATACTAAGAGGGTTGAAGATGCTGAAAAAACATTTTCTCTTTGATTTCCCTAATCTTACATGATTTATTCAAATTTTCAAAATATTTCCACACTATCAACATTCTTAACTTGTTAAATCAATATAGTAGTGACCGGGAAGGTTTCTCTCCCTCCCTTTTGTATTATAGAAATATCTCTGATTAAACAATATCAACTAATCTCTCTTCCACATTCTTAAGGTCCAATATACAAGCTAATCTCTTACATTCTTAAGGTCCCATATACCATATTGTTCTTAATGCATGTGAAACATCATAATCATAATCTATGATGCAGTTCAGTTCTTGAGCGGGTCCGTACTAAGAATGGTTTTTTTAGCTCCAATTTTATGAGAACCCATGGGATTGACCCATGGTATTCATGTGTAATAAAGCCTACTCAGAGGGGGAAATTAAACTAAAAAAATCATAATTATAATCATAATTGTCATATAATTAATAATTAAACCCCTCCAGAGATCCATCTTAACTTTTCTATGAAGCTCTTAGAAGGACCCAATCTCTTGACATGTACAACTTCTAGATCCAAATCTTAACGCGTACACCTCTCTTAGAATAACCACTTCATATTCTCATTTTCATTACATTCAAATTATATGACTAGTTCAACATTCTCATTAGTTATAACATTCGAAATTTTCTTCCAAAGCAATTTGTGGGGCAACTCAAAGCCTTACCCATCCAATATCCCTTTTTATAGGGTTCAAATTTTATCAAAAATAGTTTAATTATATCTATAATTTTTAAATAAGTCAAAGTCTCTATTTTCAATGATTCAAAAGTTAATATTCCCATAATAATTTATTTTATTTCCCTTTTTTATTAATAATATGTCATAATTATCATTATTATTATTATTAATTTTATATGGCGTATCAGTCTAATTTAGACAAAGTACCATTTTTCATTGGAGATTCACCAAAATCCGACAATACAATTTCTAGATTTTTTATTGTTTAAAATACATTTTTTGAATGCTATAAATTGATTCAACACCGCTCGAAAATTTCACTTCGAAATTCACCAAAATAAAGGCGATACAATTTTTACAGATTTTTTGTTATTTAAAATACATTTTTGAATTCATAAATGGATTTATCACCTTCGAAAAACCACTTCAGGGGCACTTTAATTATGCATATTATTAAGCAATTAAAATTCAAGTATTTAAAAAATATATGTCACATTTTGATTAAAATTAACTTGAGAAAAATGGTTGTGAAAAAAAGGTCATTTTCATCTATAAGTTAGAATAAAATCAATTTGTGGGCCAACTTTAAACCTTACCATCTAATATGAATTTGGTATAGGGTTCAAATTTTATTAAAAATAGCTTAATAATATTGATAAAGTATATCTATTTTAGAATAGACCTTCAAGATTTGTAATTTAATTATAAATAGATATTAGGGGGATGGTGGATATATATCCTCCATGGAATATGCCCAGGAATATACATTGTAGTATATATAGATCAAGGCTTTATATTTCTCTTCAATTAATTATTCTCTTTAAATTAATTTATCTCAAATTAATTAATGTAAAGAAAATTCCATATCAACGAAGTGTCATATTGTGTGTATGTGAGTATTGATAAATAGTGATTGGCCCATGGTATTGTAACAAAATCTGTTGAAATTAATAAATTCCACTGGTAAAAAGTGGGGTGGATATCCATGGTTAGCTATATTGTTTAATTCATATACTATTTTTTTTATAACTAATAATAATAAATTTTTTTTGTAAGTTTACCGAGTGCATGCCTATTTTCTATTATAAAAAAATGGAAAGTTCAACATATCAAAACTTGGTGGTATCAACATGTTCGAAGGAAACTTGGTCTATTGGCCACCTCAAAGTGTTAAAATCCATAGATTATTAGCAAGCTTGAGTTTTAGTCTTGTACTAGTAGCTATTTCAAAATAACTATATTTGACATATGGAAACTATAAAAAGTAAATGTTAACCTCAAAAGAAATACATATATAAGAAGCATAGAAAGAATTTGTCCAATTATCATCAAAACAATCTATTGAAGTCGTGTCCTTCATTTCTATACCTCGAGATATGTGCAGTACATGTATTGTAGTGACTTGATGTATTCGGGCGGAAGTACAAAGCAGAGGCCATGTTATTGTGAGACCCAGTTTATTGAATTTCTTGTTTAATATCTTGTAGTGTTGAGGCAACCTTAGTGTCTCCTCCCATTTCTTGAATACTACAGAAGAGATTTTTCTAGAACACATTTAATTGACTAATAAGTATGAGAATGGATTGGTGAAAAGAGGAAAGCCTTCCTCTAGTATTGCCAAGGTCTTTGTTGATGAACTCCATTGCCTCTTCACCGATTTCTATATCCTCTTTTATGTTACATTATTTTTCCTAGCCAACAATAAGAGCTTCGGAGACTATGGTAGATTCCCTTGAGAAAATGCGTCGAAGAGGCTTTTCCATGACCTCTTTCTTTGATTTTATTCCTCATTTTCTAGTTTGTGCTACGGATGTTCTCGGATTATTTTTCCCCTTTTTCCCTCTATTACATTTCATTTTTAACTTCTTCTTTATATTTAGTTTACGTCGAAATGCATTGCTTTAGAGCTATGCTATTGGGTTCTTGATAACCACACCAGCATAGACTTTATGGAGACCTTGTGTATTATCCCACGAGTGTCAATTCTTGTTCCGTATAAGAAAAAAATTAAAGGACCCACACTAAGATGAGCTTAGTGAGGCCACCAGCAGCCGAGGAGTAGCAATGCATGGTCAACCCACTGACTCCTAGACTTAAGTATTGAAAGAAAAAAGTTGGCATACATAGGGAAGGAAAAGCATATGGGAGCTGCAGAACCTCTACCCATATACAAATACAATGCATGTATAATTGCATGTGAAAGCTAACGATACCACTATCTGAAGTGAAGATGCATGTAGAAATCTTAGGACTACACCACGAAGTGAAGCGATGCACAAAAGGAATGGACGATTAAGAATAAATACCCCTCTCTACCCTGATCGAGAACCTTCATTATGAATGATTGAATGCAGAATTTATAGAGAAGAAAAAGGAGGAAGACTTTGAGCCATTTGGGTAGTCATGATAAGCCATCCCGAGGCCGGTTCATTGATTCTATGAATTTATCGGGAAACCTAGATTTATCTATCATATAATAGGAACAGAGGATCGTAACACCACATTGACCTTCCAAGAATAGAAGACTAAATGCAACTAAATTTGTAACCCCCGACATGAAGGCTAAAAGCTAAACTTGTAACCCCCTACGGGACTAAAAAAAATAACAAGCAACAAAAGAAAATTTAAAATCCGGGGCGCAGATTACGAAGCGAGGTATTATAGCCACAAAACGAGCGAAAAACTATGACGCGTCGACATCCATCATACTATGACTGGCAATTGAAAGCCATGCAAGGTTTGAATGAATTTTAAACCACCATGCGGAACGGAGAGAAGGTCGCAATGATCAAATTAGACAAGGCATCCATTGTCGAGAAGATGAATGATATACCACTTGAGAATTTTCCCGTCACGAAGTTTCGAGCTTGTGGTTCACCTACTGTGTCTTGCACCTAGAAAACCTTCACATTTTCGCACTGAAGCTTCAGCAGCTGAGAGAAAATCGCGAGTTGTTCCTATTCTTGTCATTCATTAAACCTTTCACCCTGGTTAGCACTATTTCCTAAGTATTTCTAATA
This sequence comes from Pinus albicaulis, assembly GCA_034641835.2. Classification (NCBI taxonomy): domain Eukaryota; kingdom Viridiplantae; phylum Streptophyta; class Pinopsida; order Pinales; family Pinaceae; genus Pinus; species Pinus albicaulis. The sequence goes on along the minus strand of JAXQQM020066509.1, from coordinate 50,306 downwards.
ATGTTAATTGGCTATCTCCATATTCATTGCGGATATCATAAAAGGCTAGCATGGTTTTGTAGTGTGCCCAGGGTACTCTTGGTTTATGTTGCCGTTTTATTCTCCAATGACCGTGTGGGGCATAACATTACATGCCACCTCACATTGTCCTTCACCTGCGTGGCACCCCGACACGGGGGCTTCACTCAATCAACCTCTATCCTATCACGTGCGTTCGTGGCATATTAAACAATACCCTTAATTTGGCTACATATTGGAAAATACCCCTAAAAATCACATTATTTGACCCCCTACCAATATGAACCCAATACAGCTTCCCAATTTTAAAAACCCCTACTTCCACTAGATATTGTGTAGGTATCCATTTTTTCATTAAAATTTTTTATACCCTTTTATATTTTTTCATTAACTTTGAGCTCCATTTTTTATACCTGTCAATATAAAAACCCTTTACCCCCTATATATCCCCCAATATATTATGCCATTTTTTCCTCAATATAAATCCCCCAATGTGAACCCACGTGGTATGGTATTGCTCCCCTAGTGCAGTCCCTATGCACCCCGATTGGGGATCTTGTGACCTCTACATTTCTCTATCTACAATTATCTAGAGATGGTGTAAGTCTATATTGCGAGCCATGGATGCTTGCTTCATATCTAGATTTCGTCCTTCATGATCACAACCCCAGTTCGCCAGAAATTTTGTTGCTTTATTCCTCGATCTGCGGACATGATATGGGATGAGATACCCCATTCCTTTGATAATGAGACTAATTTCATTGATAATCTATATCATCCTAAAAATTTGGTTGATTTTCTCCCATGGAGAAACCCTATTGCAGTTTTTGCAATACCCCTGTAACCATAGCCGAATCCCCTTCCATGGTGATTCCGTGGTATCGTTCCCGAATAGCTATTTACAGGCCATGTTTTCCAAACTAGAAGTTACTACGCTTCATTTTTGGTGGAAAACCCTATTTCGATTGCATATATTCTACATATTACACATTGCGATTTCTGATCATTCCACCTTCTCACGGTTGTTACGGATTCCCTTTAGAAGCTCCATCGTAATTTAATTTCGGGGAGCCCTCGGCCAGAAGCTGACTAGAAATTGTTATGAGGGGTTTTTATCTTAACGGTTTCACATTTTTCTTTCACATAGAATGTGCCAACATTGTGGTTTTCAAGTTGAGTGGGGTAATGGAGTCTAGCCTCATTGGCATTAGCTTTCGAGTCATCATCTGTGTCCATTTCTGCGCTAGTATTGTTTCTTGAATGTTTTCCAAGATCACCTGCCAAATTTCTTCTTTTTGTCTCCTCTCATCCTTGAAAAATTCTTCGGTTCCTTTCTTTCCCGAGATAGCTCATATAAGAAAAACGATTGAAAACCTCCATACTCTATTTAAGACTTCATGTATATCCCCCTTTCCTCGAGGTTACTATAGTTTGTTTTATGCTTGTGTTGTCTTGGTCGATTTTTGGAAAACCATGGAGATGTTTAGCTTCGGGGTGATTCAACGATTGCACATGTATTCAAAATTTCCCACTGCTTTATACTTTCGGCATGTCCACTACACATTGTGCATTTTTTGAAGGCCCACTTGCATCCATGCAATTGATCCCCGAGTAAGGATTTTTTTATGACTTAGTAGCGAGAAAGTATTTTATTTTTCGATTGTGTTTGGAAACCCATATTTTTTCATCTATACGTGACGATATCTTGTGCATTTTGTTATATTTGATATAGTAACCTTCCTATATTATAAACATTCCTTTAGTTCGATATTCCCATCGTAGAATGTCTTCTCACAGTAGACATATCATCAATTTTCTTGTTTTCATTTATTTTTCATAGTTGTGCCATTGATGTGTTTTTGGGGCATATGGCCACGTGTGGCTTTAATTTCCATTTTCTCCATTTCTCTTCACTCTCACCCACTCCAATAATTTGTTACAAATCCTATATTTGGTTGACTTATGAATAGGAATATTCCCCCTGGAGTCGCAGGCTGTCTTGAATAATTTTTCTCTCTTTGCGCCATGAGTGCTTCACGAGCAAATAGGGTTGTTGTTACCCCTAATTTCCCCGAAAGAAAAATATGCTCCGTTGTATGGGGGTCTCTTCTTTGGCGCGCTAGGTTCCGGATGTTGGATCCTTTTGGAGTTGCCGGTGACTTATAAGTTTGGGCTACACTGCCAGTGGTGCCGAGGCATCTCATTTTCTACCTTGCGTATAAATTTCCATAAGTCCGGACCTCCTTGTAGCCATTGTTGGAATCACAATTCGTCGTTAGAACAAAAACAGGGCGTTGGTCTACGGGATACAATCGCGATTTGGGATCCATGAGAGGTGGCTATTCCATGTCGCGAAACACAGAACATTGAACTAATGTCCAACAATCTCCCCCAACGAGCGGGTGAGGATTTCAAAAATCGAGACACCGTCACTACTAATACCACTTATTGGAATCATGATTGTCGTTAGACAAAATTCAGAAAATTAGTCTCTTGCTACAATCTCCCGAAAGTTTAGGGATCCCATGAGAGGCGGTTAGTCCATGTTTTCAGAAACACACGAGGAGCGTTGAACCCAATTTTCAGCAGCCATCTCCACCATAATCTAGCTCCCATTACTTGATTCAAGATATATGGGTCTGCGTAAACTTAAAACCCCATGTTTTTTTGAGGTTCGCGAGCTTTTTTCGAGGATAGGGAGAGCCACTTTCGGGTTTGTTGGTAAGCCACTGCCAAAATTGTTTTTTACAAATATTAACTATGTTGGAGCAAATTATTTTTTTAGGCACGGCCGAGCCGGATAAGCCGATAAATAGGGATAGATTGCGAGGCGATCGTAATAGAACCACCCTACTAGGGGCATTAAGAACCACGAAGGCCAAATTCTAGAGACGATTTTTCATACGGTTCAAGAGATTTTTCCATTACGAGACTGCGAGGGAGTGTCTTGAGGGTATTTGGCTATTTCATGGGGAGGGAGCCTAAGCAGGATACAAAGTGTGAGACAGAAGCATTCAGGACACGAAATTAGTATTGAAAAAGTAAACATTACATTTGTCATTATTTATTATTGTCTTTGATGCCTTCATAAAATCATTTAGAACAAATAAAATGACTTTGTGTTCATTTTTTCAGATTTTCTTGAAAAAAAAGAAAAATGTCATCGACAAGTTGTTGATGTGATAAGTGTCTCCGAGAACCCGGAAGATTCCTTATGGGTTGACCTTCGTGAATATTTGATTTAATATGGTGGCGAGGTGTGATATAATGAAAAATAAAAGGGGATAAGGGGTTGTCTTGGCGAAGCCGGATCGAGGAGGAATACCATTCGGAAAATTTGGAGGATTGGGGAGGAGATAAATGACAATATCGAGAGAATCCATTTTATATCAAAGCCAAAACCTTGACCTTGTGGGCGAATGAGCTTAAACGATCATATGATTTAGAAAGGTCGACTTTGTCATCATATATTTTTCTTTAAGAGTTTGGAGTATCGCTTCCTGTTGTGACTATCCCATCCAAAATTTGTCTTCCTTTCACAAAATGTGTACGTACGGAGAGATAAGATTCGGAGAATAACTATTTTGACCTATTGACCATGATTATCGATAAAATATTATAAATGACATTACATAATGTTATATGGTGAAACACCTTTCGGACATCGATATTTTCTGTTTAGGAATTAGAGAGATAAAGAGGTGAATAAAGAGACGGATAGATCTCACGTGATCGTTGGGATTCCTCTACCATTTCCCAAATATAAATTTCCAATAAGAAAGGCAAGGGTGCTTGGACAAATTACCAGGTAAAACCATCGGAGACCTCGGGCTTTGTTTTTTGGCAGAGATTCCTCACTACTTCTTCCACCTCTTCATAAGCGATGTCCCAGGGAAGAGCCAAAGTTTTGGTCTCTCGTGACTAAAGTTGGTATATTTAGCGTGATACGGCCACGATAGTTGCGCGACCTATTGTTGTCGAGGTTGTGTGGTATCTCTACTGAAATGGTTGTCTAGTGGGGTTTCCATCTCATTGTGTTAGAGACCTCGATTTCTGCCCGAGGATCTTTAGGGAAAATATCCGACTATGGTGTCGTCGTTGGATCATTTCCTTGTGGAGAGCAGGTATGTTTTTATCCCCTTCTTTGAGCCACTGAATTGAAGACTTTTGTTTCCATAACACCTTTTCTTGTTTTCTACGTTATTCTAATTGACTTGCAGTCTTCACCTTCATGGAGGACTGGTATTCGGATACGTCGTTTGCAATCATCGCTGTGAACTGCAACTAATTTCGCCATGCGACCTTTTGTTTCATGATGGATGTTTCTGAACTCATTTTTATTCCATTTTTTTAATCTCTTGTTTTAATTTTATCGATACGGTAGAAGGAGTGCATCCTTGTTTACTGCGAATTTGTTGCCTTCCACAATGTATCTTTTTTCGAGAAAAATTGGGGTCTCTTAACTAGAAGGCCTCGAATTGAAATGATACATTTCTTCGGCATTCCTTCATATCGATCCTGTCGATGATTTGACCTAAGGTGGGGAAGTGTTCTGCTTCATAGTATACATCAGCAGCTCACTAGAACTTGAAGAGCTATCGATCTATCGATCTTGGCCATGATGGGCAACCCCCTCTTATGTCATTCCATGTATACTTACTGCCATTCCGTGGAGATATCCTGAAGCAAGTAGGTCTGTAAGTAAGTCACTAATAATTCCATCTAAAACTCCTCCCTCTAACTAATAATAATAATTTAAAATAAAGTTGTAATTTAATTAATTTTTATGATTGTGAGATGTGTTTTGATACTTAATAATAATTTAAAATAAGACATAACTATTCCAAGCCCAACTTACCCAAATGTAATTTAATTTATGTGTGGTAAAACAAGTAAAAAGTATTTCAAACCCAACACGAAATTTGAGAAAGTATTTTTGGGTTCTTGTGCTTTCATTCGAATAGAACTAAAAAAGATAAAAAATTAAAATTAAAAAAAATTTCCAACATCCACATAATGTTTAAGAAAAGGCTCGGTAATTAGCATCCACAGCAGGCACTGCCTAAATGGTACTCTAATTTCTCCTACTTTCATTCCACATTAAATGAAATGAAAAAGAAAAAAGAACAAGGAATTTCAAACCGTTTCCAACATCGACCAAATATTTCTATGTGGGACAAGGCTCCATAATTAGGTTCAATATTTCACCCAAATTAATAAAATGAAAAAGAAAAAAGTTAAAAAATATTTCTAAGATCCACCAAATCTTTGCTTTTGGAGTAAAGATCCATAATTAGAGATCAAATATTCTCTTTTGAGATTTGCATAAGTAAACGTGCAAAAATAAAACTAAAGTTAAAATATTTCCAACGTTCCACATTTTTAATAATACACAAAAATTAAATTGATAACAAATTACCAGTCAAGACTATATCTATCAAAGATAAGCGTGTTCAAATTTTGTATGAGAGCAATTGGTAGATGAGTCAAGACCTTAGCCAGCAATGGTGGTCTTTTTATAAGTTCATATTTTCTACCAATTAATTTGTGAGATAACTAAAACCCCTACCATATGCCAGAGTGGTCCAGGTTTTGTTAAAAATAACTTATTATTGTTAAAGCCATTTCCCCTCAAAAAATGTTAAAGTTAAGTTGGTCAAACTCTTATTCCGATTTTGTATAGTAACCGGCGTTAACCCGTTAAAGTTAAGTGTTTAAGTTCGTCTACCTCAAAACCTTGTATTCAAATTTGGCTATATATTAACCAGCAATTTGCGATTGATCGGTTACATCAGTGTTCCGATTGATCTCACTATATTTCTATCTTTGTAAGTAACGGGTTTGTGATTTGGATTTCAACTTGAAAGCTATCCATCGGTGTTCCGCTTATTTCTGTCTATCAGTGTTCAGTGTTCCTATTGATCTCACGATCTTTCTGTAAGTAACGGATTCATGATTTGGGCGGATTAATGATTTACAAGTTTTCATATCATTATTTTGTGAATTCATCTCCAACTATTTTTACAATGAATTAAGTTTTTACTCAGCGTACGATGAATTTGTGTTTTCTCAACATTTGTAATAATGACAGTTTAATTCAGAACGAATTGGATTGAGCTGTATATATTGATTCCAACGTTGACTTTTCTCTGCTACCATATTTGATTTTCATGTTTTTCAAATGAAGTATTAATACCATTATTTAACTAAGTTGATAATATCAGATTTTGTTACAATGATTTTTAGTTTTGATTTTTCGTTTAAATTGTTGAATTTCAGGTCAAATCCAACACCATGATGCGTATATCAAAGAGGCTAGCACTCCAACAACATGAGGAGATCATTCCTAATCTTCCAGATGATGTAGCTAGAAACTGTTTGCTTAGAGTACCCTACAAATGGCACTCTACGCTCAAACTTGTCTGCAGAAAATGGAGAGAGACAGTGAACGAGCCCATATTTGGAGACCGAATGAGCGCTGGAACAACGGAACCGCTGATATGTATGGTTAAGTATATGAGAAATCTAGTTCCGCCTAGCAGCGGAATAGTAGTGTTGGACCCTGTCACACGCACCTGGGAAAACCTGCCTCCGAATTCTGAATTCCCTACTGGAAGTCCATTGTCATATGCTTGCGTTGGAGTTCATGGAAAGCTAGTTGTCATTGGCGGACATCATCCAGAAAGCTCCCGAAGCATGAAAATTGGTTATATTTTTGACTTCGCGTCTTGCAAATGGAGCAAGAGGTGACATGCCCACCAAAAGGCACGGCTTCGCCTGCTCGTATCTTCCACTGCGGGGCTTATCTACGTTGCGGGAGGGAGGGCAGGGAGATACAGCGAACGTGGGTTATTGGCAGCAGAGGCTTACAGTGTGAAGGAGCAGATGGGATATTCTTCCTCCAGCTGACCCGACAAGGAGGCACGTGTCATGGAGTTTTTTTTCGCAGAAAAATTCTTTGTATTCGGCGAACGCGGAAATAGTGCAGAAATTTTTGATCCAAAAGACGGGCGTGTGGACAATGGTGAATAATATGTGGAAGTTCCAAGCGGTCATTTTGTGTTGCCGTGCATAGTTGCTTCGGGGCACTTGTATGCGCTCACTAAAACAAAGTTGATGAAGTATAATGCGGGAAAACGATTGGGTTATTCAAAATGTTATTCCTGAAAATTTTCGTGGTATTGGGTGTTACTGCAGAAGTGGCGCGGCCATATTTTCTGAGTAAACTTGGTACCCAGGTTTGTTATCTGTGAACCCGTCCACTAACGAACTGATTGAGATCAACCCAGGCCAAGAAATCTTTTCTGGGGTAACTATGTCTGCTGCAACCATAGAGATCTGATTATCGTCTCCGGTTGAAACCTTTCTAGCATCCTCTTGAATGTATTGATTTTTTTATCTTTGCTTCATTTGTCTTCTAATTTGTTCGATTATTAGCTTTTCAAATTGGTTAGTAACACTAGTTTTTGATAAATTTTACGTTGGAAATTTTGTCATTAGAATTTTGTCAACGCTTGTCTAATTATCGAGTGTACTTATAGAAGTATTAAAAAATAATTATAATAAAGAAAATTTAAAAATAATTTTAGTAAATAATATAAAATAAAAATTTAATAATTCTAAGAGACTTTGTGATAATCATTTAATCAATTATACATCATAAAGTTTAATTTTTTTATTAAAGATATTCCATAATAAAATAAAATTATATCAATAAAATTATAGTATAGGTATTTTTTAAAAAATACATGAATTTATTATAGTTTCATGGATTATTGTGATTTCAATTAGTATTTGAGTTTCTCAAATGCATGTTTTGGGCGTCTAATCAAGCATGTGAATTCTTTGAGTACAATGTTGTTCAATGCTCATTTGCACATATTTTTTGCAAATGAGTACTCTAATCATGGTTATAAATAACATATTTTACATCTCTTTATTTTTGTATTAGTTTTATATGGACTTATGACTAATGGAACTATTGAGTTATCCAATTTTTTTAAGATTATTTTTTGAATCCTAATTCAAATGTTGAGTCTATATTTTATATCTTAATATTTTAATATTTTAAGATCTCAACCTTTGATCTTCCAATATTGGAAGTACAAAAAAATATTACTTGGGAACTATTTTCTCATAAATTCTTGGCTATGTGTAAAGTTATAGTTATTTTATGAATGTGAGTAAACTTGTTGTTAGAGAAACAGCTGATTCCATTCACAGGTTCAGAATAGCTCATACCTTCTAATAACCTTACCTCTTGGGTATGTTATTCATTTCTTAAGGATATGAGAGAGAGTATACGATTTTCAATGTCCTCTCTACACAGTCCTATTTTTCCATTGTGGTAGTTTAGGCTTGTTTTCTACTTTTTTATTGTTATTGGAATACTTCCCAAACAAAAAAAACCCAAAATTTTATTATGGTTATAACGGAATGTCTCAAGACACCCCATCCATGGTTATATTGAATTGTTCTTTAATGTAGTCTTGTGAATATGATCTTAAGATTGCTATGTGGAGAATGCTTCTGCAGATTAGATTGTGGGAAACTTCAATTATTTCATTTCATTTGAATGGACGGTGAACCTATTTTTCATAATACTTATTATTACTAATAATATTATAAGGAAAACATGCTTCTTTGATTAAATGACTTGCTCTTCTTCTTCTTCTTTCTTTTTTCTAATATATTTTCTAACACATGTTTTTCTTTTGAAGATAAACACATTCGTTCATTTAATAAAAAATATAATAAAGAAGTTGGAGAAAACAACAACAAAAAGTTTTGAAGGAGAAGACTTTTAAAAATTATAATTTCGTAGGTTACAAACTATGTCTCTTGACCCAAATATTTTTGACTGCAATACCTATCTATCTTTTAAGAATTTCACATAGAAGGAAAGTATTTGATTTTCCCTCATGCTATGACTTAAGAATATTTGAAGGAATACCTCTTACATATGGATGTATAAATAGTGTGGTTACATAAATTTAATGTAATAAATGTTGTCTAAATGATAAGGCATAAAATTAAGAATGAGGATAGGAATATAACTTAGGGAGGAGAATTTGATAGAAAACATTGAAATATTAATCAACACTTATATGATGACAAAAAATTAAACTTATTGTTATGCCAATATTGTATATTATAGCCTCAGTGTCATTGGAGAATGAGAAAAAGCAGGGTCAATATAACATAATGTTCCAACTTGGTTTTTATCACTATTAATTCACACAAATGTATCGATGTTTCTTAAAAAATCACTAAAATACACAATATTTGGTATCACAATGTTGTGATGTGGTATGCATCATCCAAGAAATTTTACTTCAAGGATGCATTTAGAATTACATATAACAAATCATGTTAACGAGGAAATTTAAACCATGTGAAAAGAAGCAAAAATACATAAGCAATCATGAGATCAAAGACACAATTATTTGATTTTGGAGTTCACCCAATGTAGACTGCGTCTCAAGACTCTGCTCAAAAGTGGAGACATTCTTTTATTAAGTGGCATCAAAAAGAAATCAATTAGAAGTGACTTTACAAAATTAAAACTTATACCTCCAATTCGGATGATGGCCTCAAAATAGAGATGTGGGTTGGAAAAATTAATGTCGCCCACGAGATTCATGTGGTAAGAAATCATGCAAAATCAGCTATCACAATTTGTTTCAATTATGTCACTCGCCCATACGGCCACTCTCGAGGAATCTTTTTCTAACATCTAGTTGACTCACTTGTGGTTTGTCCACCTCTTGAGTCGAGGTTCACACCACTCCTCCATTGGATTTCCTGGTTATGTGGGGAAAACTTTTACTAAGTGGGGGTTGTTGGCCCATTGGTAAAGTGTTAAGTGTTACCCCCCATTTTGAAATGGTGCATTAATTTTGTCTTTGATGCCGGTTTGATTGTTTGAATTCGATATAGTTTTGGGTATGCCCATTGAGGGCCCTGACCCACGAGGGCCGGTGGGACAGACACAGTCGACCACAGGAAGCTGTTTGATAAGTCATGGAGTGGGAGTACGCGGGCACGTGTCCCTATCCTAATTTTTATTTTTGTTGCATATCTTATGTGGTCGGGGTGGGGGCGAGTCTCTGTGAGGGTGGCCTTCCCACCCCACTTTAATACATAATAATAATACAGTACGGGGATAGGGTGGAGGGAAAACATATAAAGGGTCGTTCCCTGCGGACTGTTGTTATGTTGCGTTGGAGTTATTGGGGAAGCTAGTTGTCATTGGCGGACATCATCTGAAAGCACAAAGGCTTGTGGAGACGGTTCATCCACATGGGCGGAAGGAGCGAACATGCCCACCAAAAAATCACGGCTTCGCTGCTCACGGTATCTTCCTTTAACGGGGCTTATCTACGTTGTGGCCGGGGGAGGGCGGGGAGATACGGTGAACGTAGGTTGTTAGCGGTAGAGCCTTGCAATGTCAGAAGAAGACGGATGGGATATTCTTCCTCCAATGACCGACTTGACGAGGCGTGTCCTGGAGTTTTTTTAAACACAAAAATTCTTTGTATTCGGCGAACGTGGAAAGAATGCATAAACTTTCGGTCAGACGGACGTGTGGACAATGGTGGGTAATATGTGTGGAAGTTCCAACGATCGTACATGTTACGTGCATAGTTGCTTGGGGGCACTTGTGTGCGTTCACTAAAAACAAAGTTGATGAAATATAATGTTGAGAAAATGATTGGGTTATTCAAAGTGTTATTCACGAAAATTTTCGTGGTATTGGGTGTCTTTTAATTAGCGCGATATAGCTTTTAAAATATTTGGTACCAGGGTTTGTTATACGATGAACACAGTCACTAATGAGCTCATTCGGATCGGCGTACCCGAAATCTTTCTGAGGTAACTATGTACGCAGCTATAGAGATCTGAATAGCGTCTTATTGACACGTTTCGACCTCCTCTTGAATGTATTGAGATTTTTTATCCTTGTATTTGTCTTCTAATTTAATTAGTTATTAGCTTTTTGTTTTTGAAAAGGAAGAAAAAATTTGCGTTAGAATTTTGTCCATGTTGGTCTAATTATCAGTGTACTTTTAGAAGTTTTAAAAAATAATTATCATAAAGAAAATTTAAAATAATTTTAGTAAATATTAAAAATAAGTAAATAATATAAAATAAAAATTTAATAATTCTAAACGCTTTGTGATAATCATTTAATCGATCATACATCATAGGTTTCAAATTAAATAAAATTTTAATATTAAAGATACTCCATAATAAAATAAAATTATACATTAAAATTAATTATAATTATTTTTTAAAAAATACATGAATTTATTATAGTTTATGGATTATTCAAATTCAATTAGTATTTGGGTTCCTCAAATGCATGTTTTAGTGATCTAATCAAGCATATGGTGCTGAGTACATTGTTTGTTCAAGCATGTGAATTCTTTGAGTATGATGTTGTTCAATGTTCATCTACATATACTTTTTGCAAATTAGTACTCTAATCGAGGTTATAAATGTATTTTTTACATCTCTTTATTTTTGTATTGGTTTTATATGGACTTATAACTAATGGAACTATTCATTTGCCGATTTTTTTTCAAGATTATTTTTTGGAAATCCTAATTCAAATGTTGAGTGTATATTTTATATCTTAATATTTTAATATTTGGAATCTCAACCTTTGATCTTCTAATACCCAGAGTACGAAAAAATATTGTAGAGACTATTTTCTCCATAAATTCTTGGCTATCTGTAAATTGACTAGTTATTTTATGAATGTGTGTAAACTTGTTGTTAGAGAACAGAAATGATTCCAATTTTTCACCCATTTCAAATAGCTCATACCTTCTAATAACCTATTGTACGATTACAACAACCCTCCCCATTTCAAAATTTTAGAATAAATTTCATTTAGAAATAGGTCTCCTTTCTTGCACAAAATAGAATAAAAGAATTTGAGAAATGCGATCATTTTGAATAAAACAATAAAAGGTTAATTGTTTAAAAACATATATATTATCACATATCACGAGTGTATGTAAACAAATGCAACAATTTCGAAATTTTACGTCAGGTAAATATGAGTCATTATCGCATCAACATAGAACATAAAATTATTCATATTGAATAAGTCAGAAACGTGATAAAGTAATTGCAATCGCAAATCGAAGGAATATTAAGAGTTTACAATTGCTTTTGCAAAACTTCGATGCAATGCGATTTATCACAATTTCATTTCGAAGGAGCAATGTTACATGTACCTATTTTATAAGCCGATGCGATGTAACCACTTACGTAAATCACAAAAATGCAAACGAAAAGAAAACCCCCTCATTTAGTCAATTACAAAAATCTAATGTTGATGCAATTTATCACAATCACATTTTGGAGGAACAACATCATATTCATTCGTTCTATAAAATCCCGATGCAATGGTACCATCATCGCAATCGCAAATCCGAGATATCATTTACAACTTATTTCCTTTGGAAAAGTAGATGCGAAATACACCATCATCGTAATCGCGAATCGAGGCGCGGTAACTGAGATGCTATTTATTTGTCGCTTTTTGAAAAACCCACGATGCGATGGATACTTAGTCTTTATTTTATCGCTATTTTACAATGCGCATATATTATTTGTTCTTCGCAATCGGAAAATTCAAAAAGAAGTTTATATTCACATTTCAAAATTGCCAATCTCCGAATATAAATTCATTACTAATTAGAAAATCAAATAAATTATTTCGTTAGTTCTAATTTGAATGCGTGAGTGTGACTCCTGGAAATGCTTGTTTAAAGGTTCAACAGGTTAATGATTGATGCCATTGAATAGGAGTCTTTTCATATAAGCTGTTCTCCTTACTTCATTTTTTCACCTTAATTTTTCTCATTTATAGAACCATAGAACTTCCAACCCTCTTGTTCCACCATTGCTTGAAATAATGCCAAACGAGAAAATGTCTAAGAGATATGAAAGCGAGGAAATAGCTACTATTACCATAGTATAGAAAAACCTGACCAAGAATTAAGCACAGTTACGGATACATCGCCGGTCTTGGAAAAAATTTCTTGGGAAGATGTATATAACTTTATTGAAGAAAACCTAGGGTCACTAGGGTGAAGGTGACAGTACCAGGATGAAGACTCGAGATTTGCAGTTGCGAGACTCCTCTCAAAGCACTTTCAAAATTCAGCAGCACGAGTGCTGACAGAGCAAATATTTTTCCCTATTATGATGTAATTTGGTGGGTGATAGAAAATATCACCATCACAAATAGGACATTTATTTAAGTTTCGGGAACAACATTTGGGTCTTTCGGAGGCAGAGGGATATAAAAGCAATGTACCATCTTCCGGACCCTCGGAAAAATCTATAACAAGGCCTTCATTGAGTTTATTTTTGAAAATGAACTCGGTCATATCGATTAGGAATGGAGAAAAGCTCAGGATAAACATAAAAATATGGGCTTTATCAAGTGTACTCCATGGAGTCTCTTGCCCCCCATATTGTTATGCTGCTCTGATGATGTGTGGCATTTCGGAAAATGATAATTATGCAAGATTTTCAATACAAATGGTACCCTTGATTCATTTTGCGCAGCAGATGCCGGGAATCGTAGGTGATCGATTGTCCTTTCGGACAAAATATCTAATAGAGTATTAGAATATGAAAAGACAAAGATACCAAAAATACGAAACTGTTCATTTACGTGCCTACATCTTAGATGCCATGTGTTTCAATTCAAAATTTCCCATTCTAGGTTGAAATGGACCCTCGAAACCCTCTCCCTATACATATCTACCATAAGTACTTTTGGAAGGTCCATTTTAAAATCACGTCTATAGAATTTCATACGACTTTATGATTCCAACAATCGACCATTTTTGACCAATTTCTCCCCGACTAAAAGTAAAGAATGATATATCCCTAATCGTTTACCTTTTCAGAGAAGAGAAATTTACTTATATCAGATTTTTTGGAATCATTATGGAACCAATATTATCTTACCTCTATATGTTCTCGAAAATTGTTAGCCCAAGAAATTTCTTACCACCAATGTGTATGAGTGATGTCAAGATGTCTAAAGAATAGCAAGAAATTGATGTGGCCTACTTTTCCTTTCATTGTGGAAATTATACTCTTAATGATTTCAAACATGCTGAAAAAGAAGTCATTAAAATAAGATATCTTAAGTTTGCAATAGTCCCAGGAAGGTGGTATGACCATAGAAAAGTAGCATTTGATTTTGAAGGGAACTTTGGCTCAAATTTAGGTTTGAGCATGAGCCCGATGAATTCGATGATTTAATTGTTTCTATTGATAAATTTTCCCAAGTTTATGACATGGCTAAATCCAAGTTTCAGAAAGAGGATATGAATAAAGTCATGCACTTAGAAGTCACAGATTAAGTTGGAAACTCTCCTCTCTTGACCCGCTTAAGAATTCCTTTGCAAGAGTTTGAAAATATAGAAAATGTAAGAGTAGAAGAAAAAGGAAGATGTAGCTAACAAAGCACGAAAAGAAGTGTCTACTGAAGCGTAGTCAATGTACATATCGAGAAGGAAAGCACACGAACCAAGCTTGATGTACGTAAGAAGAACACTGCAATAAACCGATGTAAATACCGAGAAAGGAAATATAGCTAGAAAACTTGATGTTCGGGACACGTAAAAATAAAGTACGTGCAAGAAGACCAATATGTAGACTAAGAAAGAAAGTACAAGAAGAAAAGATACTGTACATACTAGAAAAGAAGATATAGGTAATAAGCCGATAATCAACTTGAAAGAGAAAAGACCACTGAGAAAGTGGTGAATTCTACTCTGATAAAGAAAGGTCTCATTTGCTAAGTCAATATGAACACTTTTCTCGCCAGTCAGGCCAAGCAAAATAATCCTTAAGTATTCTCGAAAGATCAAGATACGCAGATTATTCCCGAGCATCCTACGAAGAAATTGTATAAGCAGTGAGAAGAAATTTTCCTTTCTTCTCTCTAGATATAGTTTATATCATAAACATAGGGCTTGTCTTTGTTCAGAGGAAGAGAAAGGAATAGACTGGTGAGTCACTTTCAACATCACAAGTTGAATTTTTGAACATTATCGAGAAGAATACTAAGGTGAATCCTTCGTGAGGATCTCACCAAATTATCACAATATGCAGGTGTGTTTCATAGTGTAGCCACTATAGAAAATTCTTCAAGTCACCCAAATCATGAAACAAAAGGACTTATAGATAGATATGCTGAGGTAAAACAAGCAACAAAAAATCAACAAAAATAATGCAAATAGAGCAACAGCTTGCAAGAAGAAGGGCTCAAAGCTAAATAGTTGGAAGAGCAAGTTGGCATTGAAAAGAAAAGCTTGATCAACAAGCTTTGAATAAGAAACAAATAAAGAACCGAAGAAGTGGAAAAATTAATGTGACCATTGCAAAAGGAGAAAACTACTAAAGTTGAGAAAGAAAATATTCTGAAGCAAGATTGGACAAATTTAAGGATTATCCTACAATTGACCAATTTAAAACCGAAGCCTTTGAAACAAATAAATCACTGCCTCAAAGAACTTGAATGAACTCTCACAAAGATGGCACAAGCCGAGCTCTTTATGTGAAATAACATCATCTCTTATAGATGAAGCAAGTTTAGCCTCGTACTTGAATTTGACGATGCAAACGTATGAGAAAATTTCGAATTTCTTTCATGGCAAGATTCTGGAAAGCAAGGAAGGAATGAAAACCTTCCTGCGGATTGAGGAAAGGCACAAAGAAATTATGTTTGCCGAATGGGAAAAATAGTTGATCAAAGGAGAAAGAGCCACATCAAGAGCGAAAATATGATGAATAATATAACACAAGCTTGGTTAATGATAAATATATGCCATCAATTTAATTTCGCATTGTATTCCGTGCAAGTTACCAAAGGTAAACTAGACCGATAACAAAATGGAAACAAGAATTAGTCAACAAGAATCAAGAAAAATTCAAGGAACTTCATGATATCATGTGGACATATCTAATCAAGCCAATACGTCCGCAAATGGCAATTAAATTCATTTACAATGCCATTAATTGTAATTATCTGCACTTTTCGATGCCACGTATAATCGTTAGTTGCATTCAAGGCTAAGTCATCCAAGAGATAAGCCAAAGATGCTCAAAATCTACCATCTCAAAGACATTGAATGCAGTGTGAGAAAATCAATGAATCGTTTCATTTTAATATCGCAAGTCTATTTCCGGATTTCCGATGATAGTTGTAGAAATAGTTTTAGTTATTTTGTTTTATTAATTTCCTATTTTGTTAAACACCATGTTGGGCACACACATGGTGTATGAGGAAGATGAACACACACACAAGAGACTAACACACAAGGAAGGATAAGCGTGAGGATTTCTTATTTTTCCATTATACATGATGTACATTTATAATACAATGGTGTGACTCTGGTTTACATTCCAGTCACTTAGACTGCATTGTGACTTTTCGCATTCCACACCTACCCATGTAGGATTAGGTGTTCCAACATCCTTTAATCAAGGGGTATGTGTGAGTCCAAGAAAAGAGTTGTAATACAAATCCGCAAAGTATACATGGTAGCACTTGCTGAATCAACTCTCTCGAAATGTTGGAAAAAGAGATGGTTTAAGGATGACCACCAACACCGGAACGAAAAACTTGTTGTGCCTCCTAACTCTTCCAAAATCGGCGAGAAGTCAAGGCTTCAAGTAGAGTGAATTGTCCCTCATAAAAAAGGAGACCTTCAACCTAAAAGAAGGGAGGTCTACTACCTCGTGATGGTTTTAGGATTACCAACAACTCGGGAATGCTTGAAGCATTTGTTGAACTCAACCAAAGCCGGCAAGAAGTCAAGGCTTCGCCAGAGGAAGTGTTCCTCATATATGAAAGGGAGACCTTCAACCTAAAATAAGGGAGGTCTACTACCCGTGGTGGTTTAAGGTTGTCCACCAACCAAAGACATGGTTTAAGGTTGTCCACCAACCGAAGGCATGCTCATGGGCATCCGTGTTCTCCGGCTACATCTCCGAACTGAATGACGAATTGTGTTCGTGCTCGTCGAACCGTTGGCTACAACTCGAACATGGAATGAGAGATTGTGGCTCGTGCTCGCTTGATCCGACATCGAAGGTTGTACATGACCACCATTTTCCCCACCGTCGTGGACAAGGTGAAATGACGGCGAAAATTTTGCTCGCAGATTTTTATTTTTATTTATTTTTATTTTATTTTTATTTTTTAATTTAAAACAAGAGAGATCGGAGAAATACAAGAAATTTCAAATGAATTTCAACTTTAAAACAAAGAAGCAGATTTTCTCCAAATGTGTTCCAGAAACAAATCCACAGTTAAAATGCGTAGATGAAGAATTTTTTAACAAAAAACTCAGATTTCTTTTGCAGGTATAGAAAAAACTGTGAATTTCTTCTTCCAACCCAATATAAATAGTATCCAGTTGTACTCTTCAAATTGCAAACATTTTAATGAGCAGAATTGCATAGAAAATTTAGAATGAAAACTCCTTCGTATGGGCGTGTCAAGCCCAGAATTTAGGAAAAGGCTTCATGGATTTTGAATGTCGCTTCTTCTCCAAGATAAAAATTTCGAATGCCGCAACCACCGCGTTAAAACTTCCGAGTGTCGCAAAAATGCCAAGAATTTTTACGTATATGTATGTGCCATAAACACAAATGGCTCTCACTCCCAATGTGGAGCAGGCCGCAATCACCCGCTCGATACCATGTTAAACACCATGTTAAGCACAATACATGGTGTATGAGGAAGATGAACACACACACAAGAGACTCAACATTAACAATGAAGGATAAGCGTGAGGCTTTCTTTATTTTTTCCATTATACATGATGTATTACATTTATATCACAATGGTGTGACTCTTTATTTCTACATTCCAAGGTCACTTAGACTCCACAGATGCCAGATTCCACACCTACCCTATGTAGGATTATGTGTTCCAATATACATTAAACCCATCTATGCATTTGAGAAGGGGTCCCTAGTTTGTAATATTTTGGCTTGGATGTTACATTTTTAATTTCAATGACTATTTTATTTTTTATAAAGGACTTGCTAATTTTATTTATGGCAAATTATCTCTAAGAATTGAATTCTATGTACCTTGAGTTTGTTTTAAGTTAAAAGCACATGATCTCGGATATTGCATTGCATCAAGAAAAAATATCAAGATGAATCTCGTATTTCTATCAATTTACTCGTTATTTTTCTTATGTTGTGAAATATTCTCTTTGAATTTCATATCATTTATATAGGATTTTTTACAAATGTTTCTTTATACATATCATTTTTTTGGAATGTATAGAAATATTCATCTATCAAAGGTATGTGTAAATGATATATAAAATTATGAATATAATAATAAGATATAACTCCTCAATTTCTAAATCTATTATCATTATTTGATAATGCATATTTCAATTAAATTATAATACATTTTCATGATTATTGGTTTTATTAAAACAATCTTTAAATTGTATTCATATTAATACTGGTTAGTTTTAGAATTATTTGTAAGTTATAGATTAAATTAAATAGATTAGTTCAACATTTATTTCCACCATCCATTCACACAATCATTCCATTACCAATCCATTTTATTATGAAAATGGTCCTATAACCAATGAGCCACCACATGAAATGGAAAGGAGTTGTCCTAAGGTCCCGACTGTGGTTTTCGCCTCAATGTTCGCGCTCGATTTTCGAGGCTTCAACATTTTTGGCACCAGAAGGAGGGCGTAGGTTATGAATGGCAAGTAAATCAATCCACGTGCCATTCTAAGAGCAATCCTCACCCTCATCACCGTTTTCAATTTCTTCTACATCTCAAATCCCTTAGGAGGAAATTGATAAGAATATTCAAACACCCACTACCAAAGTCTTCAAACCAATCGTACAATCAACTTCCAGTCCCCTAAAGTACAAGATTTAATTCAAAAATTACAAGGGTTCTCATTATCTTTAGAAGAGTCCGAATTATCTAAAGGTAGTGTAACTTCACAATTTGTTTTTCCAAACCTCTTACCAAAAGTTACGTGAGTGAAAAACTTGGTATTCCTCCAAAGGAATTTCCTTTACCTAGTAGAGTTAAAACAAGAAAAAACCCATTGGAATAAGAGAGTGTTATTAGTTCTTCATCACGATTCAATCATCTCTGTTTCCCAAACCCCACCGTAAAAGGCAGCTTGTCCCAACACTCTACCGCCTTCAAACATCATTCAAGCCCAATATCATCCACTCAGACAACATCCGTCCAAACACCGCCTGTTCTTCTAGCCCTTCAACCGCATCATAACAATGGCACAGAGGCCATGGGCTAGTCCAAAGATCCGTTGCATATTGCATTCCTTTACATTATTTACTGTGATCATCTTGAGAGCAAAATGGTTGCCAAAATTTAGTCCTAATCTTAACATACAAGCTAAAGAACTTATCAATAATTTTATGCTTGTTGTAAACTTGAACGGATTTTAACATGAGGATGCTAGAATGTGTTATTCTCTATACTTTGCAAGGGGCCGTAGGATCCGATTTTTTTCATTACCTTTAGGATCTATTACAAGTTGGGACATTTTTCAAGAACATTTCTAACTAAATTTGGAGATGATAGATCAATAGCTACCCTAATAAATGATCTCTCCAATTTGAAGACAGAACCCAAAGAACTCATAAAAGATTTTAATTCCCGATTCAATATCAAACTCTGAATAAAACCTAGACATCAAATCCAAGTGAGCAGTCCGAAGTGAATGGTATATAATAGTTTTGCCTTCCATTGCAAGCAATTTCGTTGATAGAGCTGCTAAACCTACTTTACGAAAAATGAAAGTTAAAATGTATTGTAGTTTAAATAAGGATTATTGCTTTGGATAAGAAAATGCTATTGAGGAAATAAAATCCTAAAAGAACTTTAAGGATGATTCAAAAAAGAAAACATCGAAATATCCATATGACATGGAAGGCTTACGTAAAAGTCTCTCAAAACTATGTCTAATCGCATGGCTGAGATTAAGAAGCAAGTGGCAGAAACTTCCACCAAAAGGCCATTCACAAACTTCAAAATAACACAAGATGAATCTAAACCTCCCAATTCAATATCCAATGCGAGTCGAGGAAGAAGAAGAAGAAGATACTCCTTGATTATCTCGATGAAGAAGAAGAAAGAGAGGAAATAGTTGAATTATATGTGATGGGATTTCATTCTCCCTAACTCGTACAATGAAACAGGAATGCCAGCTATGCCGCAAGTAGAAGGATTAGATCTACCGTGAGCCCGGTTTCAACTGCTTATAAGAATAAAGTACAAATCCAACTACCAAAGACAAATATATTGTAAAGAAAGATTCTCCTTCACCCACTCCTAAAATCAACAATCATCTTCTAATTCTCCTCTAACAACATCTAAGACTTTGTTGGTATCGTATCCTATGGATTATAACATTGTTTAAGACATGAAGAAGACTAGAGCGAACATTTCCTTACATGAACTCAAAGAAAGTTAAACATCAACAAGTTGTTATCAAAAGAATTAAACGCAAAACCCATTGCTCCTCTACCAAGTGGTGTAGGTGCCAAAGAAGCTAAAGGAATAGTTAAGCCACCAGATAAAGTAGATGCCACCGATACTGTTCTTATTAGAGAAAGATCAAATTTAGACACCTCCTTTTCTTTTGACTTGTGAAATCTGCAACAAGAATTTTCATAATTACTTGATAGATTCAGGAGTGCATCATCTACTGAGACAAGCTACTGGGCCCAAAATTGAATACCGAACCACAAAAATTTCACTTGATTGCTCAATTGGATCACTTAAAGTCCAAGTTGTGGGAGAAATCAATTCAGCTTGGTCATTCGATTAGCTTCTCGATCCTAGGATAGTCCAAAGAATTCATATTCTAATTGTAGATATTCCTAATTCTCTCGTATTAGTCTTAAAATGTGATCGGGTCTGGGCAGTTTAATGGTTATATTGCTACCGATTATTCATATGTGGCTTCCCTACAAATGGAAACCAAATAAAATCAAATTTGGAGCGAGAAAAAAAAACATGATGTATATCAGAATAGAATTTGAACAAGCAAATGAACATGTGGCTTTTAATAACAATATCCTCGTAGGTTATTTCTATTTAATCATTCCTTGGGAATTTTAATAAAAAGACCACAATACCCTTTGTGTAAATAATTTTTTTCGCAAATTGAAATTTTTTCACAATCTCGATTTTTCTAGAATTATTAATGTGTCTGACCAACTTGTAGATAAACTCCGTGGATAAGTCTTTATTTTGGTCATTATATTTTGATGGATCAAAATCTAGCGATGGTGTACGAGCAGATGCATTTTTAATTGACCAAGATGGAGAGAAAACTATGTTGTCATGTAGACTAGAATTTGAGTGCATAAACAATATCAAGTAGGTCATAGCCTTGATCCAAGGGTTTTATAAAGCTATAGGGTCAAATGTGAAGTACTTGGAGTATATGGTGATTCCGAAATTGTCATAAGATAGGTAAGGAATACTATCCATTATCTTTCAAGACATCCGAAACATTATCAAATCCTTGTGCAAGACCTTAGCACTAAATTTTTAGCATTTAATATCTCTTATATTTCTAGAAATCAAAATACATAATCTGATTTGTTATCCGATGTTGCTTCCAAACTCCTCCCCGCTAAATATTATAGTCCCGATAGGTTTTCGCTGAATTAATATTTTGACCATCCGTTCCGATAATATAAAAAAAAATGGGTGGAGAGTATTCTATCAGCGATGAAAATATCTTGAATTATTGACATCACGTAAATCCTATGATGAACAAATAATTGATGAAAATGATCATGATCTTCAAAATACTTCAAAAAGTAATGAAAATCCTATTCCCAAATCTATCGTTAAACTTGAGGATCTATATGATATAAAAGACAGATTCAAGAAAGTTACTACGTAAACTTCAAAGTTCCACTTTGAAGTTTTAATTAGTAAATCTTGGCTTTGAGTCTAAACATCAAAATGTTAATTTAGACTCGAGTTAACTCCAAAAGAGGAAAGAACCGGCTTTCATCAAACTTCGAGTAGGTATAAAAATGTTTTTTCTTGGAATTATGAGGACTTGAAAAATCCTAGATACTTCGTTATTCAACATATAATTCCAATGCTTTTCTCGATGTCAAACCTCTTGGAATGTGGTTAAGAAAAATTCATCCAAATCTTGAAAGTCAAATAAAGGTATGAACTCAATAAACTTTTAAAGGCCAAAAATCATTTTTTCCTGTATGAATTCTAATTAGATTTCCAACATACCCTGAAGAAGAAGAATGGAAGATATTAGAATCGCATTGATTTAGAATTTAAACAAGGCATGTCAAACGTATAACTTCCCATTACCAACGATGGAACAAATATCAAAGGTAAAGTCGGTTCGAGCTCATGTCATTTCTTGATGGTTTTTCTCGTGGCTATAATCAAATATTAGTACATCCAGATGATAGGTCAAAACTACTTTCGAACCAAATGGGGAACCGGTGCTTACCTTAAGATGCCTTTTGGTCCGATAAATGCGTGAGCTACTTTCCCGAGAGCTATGGATATAGCATTTAAGGGTTTGATTAACAGATCGCCTTTATCTATCTTGATGACATAATAGTATTTTCAAAGAAAAGAGCCAATCATATACATGATTTGAAACAGATATTTGAAAGATGTAGAAGATTTGGCATTTCTTTAAACCCGCAGAAATCCTTCTTTGCTCTCAACGAAGCGAAAATCTTAGGTTTGCTAAAAGATGGTATATATATCAATCCCTTGACAGAGTGAAAGAAATTTTTTATATTTCTTTACCTCATAACAAAAAAATACATGCAATCATTTATAAGGCAAACCAATTTTGTAAAAATATTCATTCTCATTTTTCTCAAATTGTTTTACCTATGTAGAATATGATTAAGGAAAATTCAGTATTCAAATGGGGGTATAAAGAAAGGAATCTTTTGATACAATCAAACAAGAAATCATTAATGCACCTGCATTGAATACTCCGATTTTTCTAAAAATTTATTCTATATAATCTGCTATCGAAACATCCTATAAATAAGAGCTAATGCTCAATGATCAACAACAGAAGTACTAATTTCTTTCTTTTAGCTCAGAAATCTACAAGGAGCCGAGCTTAATTATTCAATGTAGAAAATGTACTAAGCCTTTGTTGTGTTTAAATCAATCATAAACATTTTAGACCTTTATCCTAAAGACACATACACAAATTATTGTCCCATTCTTTGTAGTGAGACAATTGTTAATTCAAAAAGAAGTAGGAGAAAAGAGGAGCTAATTGGGTAACAACTTTGCAAGAGTATGATATTGATATTAAGCCAACCAAGATTGTTAGAGGACAAGGTTTTTGCGCATTGTTAGCAGGAGCTCACAACATACTGTGACATCAAGATCAAGCTAATATCGTTCAAGCAAACGTATAACTTATAGATCGAATTCTAATATGTCGATCTGATCTTCTACTTGAAAAATGGTATGCTCCTTTCTAATCTTAGCTATAAGAACAAACATGCTCTAAGATTAAAAGCTAAACATTATGAAATCATTGATGATGTGTTATTCAAAAGGAATTATGGATCAATTCTATTAAGATGTCTTGAAAAGATCAAGCAAAAAGGTATTGCAGAATTACATGATGGACCAGCAGTGGACATTTTGGAGGTGATACCATACCACAAAATAATCCATGTCAGTTTATTATTGGCCTACCTCTTTCAAAGATACACATGATTATGTAAGGAAGTGTGAGATTTTTCAAACTCCATCGAAATGCTGAAGCCAAATTTTTCTTTGGGTAACCAGAACATTGAGCAACCATTTGAGCAATGGGGGTTTGATATCACTGGAGAAATAGTACCACAATCTTCCAAACAAATACATATATATCCTTACAACAACACATTACTTCACAAAGTGGTAGCTACCTTTAAAGGTAGCCACTCCGATGCAATCATTGAATTCATTGATCAATTCATCATTACCAGTTTGTACCTAACGCTCTTGTCTTCGACAATGCATATTATTTTTCTGAAATAGTATAATGGAATTTGCACCGAAAGAGGTTTCAAATTGAAATATTTATAGTGTTATTATCCACAAGGTAATGGTTTAGCTGAATATACTAATAAAATCTTATCAAATCATTAAAATGACCATTTATCAATCAAAAGAATTTGCACAAGTCTTTAATTTTGTACCAGTGGGTTGATCGTATTACTCATAAAGTCGCAATAGGAACTTGCATTTTCAATCTAGTTTTTGGAAAAGAAGTCAGATACTACTCAAATCTAGCTTTCCATCATTAGCTCCTAGCTCAATACATTGAAGAGAATCTCTTCATCATCTATTCAATGGAGATTTGATCACCCCTAAATTAGAAGAAGATAGAGAGAAAGAAAAAGTATCGATGAAAATACCAACAACTTGTAAAATCTTCTTTGATTCAAGTTCCACCGCATTCAAAACTTTGCAAATTGGTGATCTTGTTCAAATGGGATAAAGCACATGAAGATAAAGGTAAGCATACCAAATTTCAAAAGATGTGGCTTGGACCATTTTTAGATTGTCAAAAGATAGGCTCAGTATACATTCATTCTATAAGATTTAACAGTAAGAGAATGTCTTCCTGTAAATGGGCTTATTTTAAAGAAATTCTTTTCTTAAGGAGGTAACCTTCTTACATGTACATATTCCTTTCTACAATTTTTGTTTATTTTGTAAATAAGGTTGTTAAATAGCCTTTAATCGATTTTTTACTATTTGAAAATATCTTTCGAGAAAGTGTTATAAAAACTTATTTTATGTAAATAAGAATTTTTATAGAAATGATTATAGTTTTGGATAGCTTAAAATAAAATGTTAAACTTTGAAAAATTTGTTCAAACCATTTGCATGATCTTTTGAAACTTTGAGAAAAATGTAAACCTATTATAAGTTTATTAAGGTAGAAAGGTTATCCATAAAGAGTAAAGACTTTTCCAAGCTTTGGCATTCAAAAAACTCTGAAAATTGTCATCCATTGATTCTTAACGATAAAGTCATTTCTAAATTTAATTCATTAAGGTTGCGATTTTTTAGAATGTACTCAAGAAATTATATGTAAAAAAATTAAGAGATAAGAGGTCTCATCATGAGTTTGTGCTACCACATCATAATAATAATAAACCGACATTACCAACACCGCATACCAAATAGAGTAATGACTTGTAATTATAAGACAAGGGGTCTCATCACAAGCCAACTTGTTTAGTTCAATTACAATTCAGTGAGTGGCATTGCTATCAATCGGCTACCAAACCGTAACAACAGTTTTAAATGGAAAATTAAAAGAAGAAAACATAAGATACAATGTCTATGAATTTATCTTAAAGAATTATGATCTTAGATGGATGGGAAAATGAATGGTTGATGGTTAAAAGGTAACCCGCGAGACTATGAATGTTTGCACGCAACATAGGAAATACCTATGACAATAGAGTAAAACACAAAAGCTAAAATTGGAGGAACCCCCGCTTTATTATTATCAACCAATCAAGGCTTGAGAAGACCCATAAATGCTTTTATTTTTGAAGAATTAGGAAAGAAATTGTAAGTGATTTTTATGATTTTTTAGAGTTAGATTTTATTTAAAATTTCTAAGATAGTTTTCATTATCTTTAAAACTTTTACTTAATAGAAATATAGTATTCATTTTTTTATTTTTTCAAAGAGGTAATCGTTTCTTCCTATGAACCACCAATTGTTGTGACGATGAAATAACCTCCTATTTCAATATTTTTAGAATAAATTTCCATTTAGAAATAGGTCCACTTTATTTTTAAGATAGAGGGAATAAAAAGACTTTGATAAATTGATCATTTTGAATAAAACAATAAAAGGTTCATTGTTCGTAAAATCAAGACGTATATCGCATATCACAAGTGTATGTAAACAAATGCAACATTGAAATTTTCTGATCCGATGAAATATACCTATTTTATCGCATCAACATAGAACATAAAAGACCATATTGAATAAGTCTGATGTGATAAAGTAATCACAATCGCAAATTGATGAATTTAAAGTTTCAAAATTGTTGCAAGCTTTCTGATGCGATACATTTATCGCAAATCGCATTTCGTGAGGAGCAATGTTACATGTACCTATTTTATAAACTCCGATGTGATGTAACTCATTGAAAAATCAAAAATTGCAAAACGAAAAATAAAACCCCTCTATTCAACCAATTACAACCCTATGCGATGCAATTTATCGCAATCGCATTTTGTGGAACAACATCATATTCATTCATTCTATAAAAACTGACATATGGACCCCACCATCATCGTTAACTTTAAAATCTACAGATATCATTACAACTTATTTCCTTTGGAAAGAACTGATGCGATAGACCATCATCGCAATCAAATCATTTAAGATCATGAGACGTTATTTGTTGTCCCTTTGAAAACCCCGATATGATGGATGTACTTAGTCTTTTATTTTATCGCTATTTTACACCGTGCATATATTATTTATTCATCGTAATCGGAAAAATTCAAAAGGAAGTTTTATATATTCACATTTAAAAATTGCCGATCTCTCGATTCTACGTTCTTTATTAATTGTAGAAAATCAAATGAATCATGGTGATTGATTCTAATTTGAATGCATGAGTGTGACTCTATTAGAGAGCATTTAAGTTTAAGCACGTAGTTAATAAATTGATATCATTGAATAAGTATTTTCATATAGATGTTATCCTTACTTCATTTTTACCAAGGCTCCTCAGAAGTGTTTTCATTTGCAACTAGAGCAGATTAACCTCTTGTTCTACGAATAATGAATAATGTCTAATAACAAAATGTCTAAGAGATCTAAGAAAGAAATGCCGCCGTTTATTGCCCATATAATTAAAAGAAACTCAAATGCCTAAAATTAAACTAAGGTATACATCATATGTGGTTCTAAAATTTTCTTAAAGATGTATAATTTGGATTGAAAGAGAAAACCCAACTTTACTAAGGTGAAGGCTATTAAGATTGTATGAAGAAGACTTAGATTCCCGATTTCTCCCGAGACTTCCAAGTGTTTGCAAATTCATTCCATCATAGAGTTGCAGCAAGACGTGTAAAAATATTTTTCCATATTATGATGTAATTCCTTTGCAGATAGATAATATAATGTCACAAATAGGACATTTGTTTCAAAACTTTCATCACCATTTGGTATTTTATAGATATAAAAGCAATTTCCACCATCTTCCGGTACCTCTGTAGAAATCTATAACAAGGCCTTCATTAAGATTTTACCGCAAGCAATGAGACTCTACTAAACCAATTATGGAATGGAGAATATCTAGAGAAATGGTAAAATGAAGCACTGTGTATGTACTCCATGGATTTTCTTGTACCTTCATTATTATTATGTCGCCATTGATGTGTAGGCTTTTCGTGAATGATAATTCTACAAGATTCTCATGGTAATTGGTACCTTTGATTCATTCGCTATGAATTCGAGATCATCGACTGTCAACATCCAAAAATAATAATAGAATACGAATATGAAAGCTGATTAAAAGATAATTCAAATACGAATTTACTTAATTTCAGTGCCTACATCTAGATGCTCCGGGTTAAATTTTCTAGAATTTCCTATTCCAGTTGGAAATGGACCTCAAAAACTATTCATAAAATATTCTACCATAAGTACCTGTTGGAATGATAGTAATCATGTCTAGAATTTTTCTACACTTTTATGGCTAATTATCGAGTCAAGAATTGAAATTACAATTTTGGAGCTGAGCTGTGGTTGTGTTAATGTATCCTGATATTGCATTGCATCAAGATAAATGTCAAGATGAATTTGGTATTTCTAATTCTATCGTTATTTTTCTTATGTTGTGAAATACTTTGAATTTGCTATCATTTATAGTTTAATGACAAAATGTTTTCTTACACATACTATTTTGAATGTATAGAAATATTCATCTATCGCAGTATGTGTAAATGATAAATTAAATTATGAATATAATGTGTTATTATAAATTATTAATTCATTAAACGTAGTTACCATTATTTGATATTATTTGATATTTCAATTAAATAATAATACATTTTCATGATTATTGGTTTTATTGAAATAATCTTTAAATTGTATTCATATTAATACCTAAGGTTTAGAATTATTTAAAGTTATAGATGAAGTTAAATAGATTAGTTCATTATTTATTTCCACCATCCATTCACACAAATCATTCCATTACAAATCCATTTGTTATTAGGAAAAATGTCTATAAATCCAAATGAGCCACCAATTATCTAAAAGGAAAGGAGGCTATCCATAACTCAACGGTGAAGCTCTTCAATGTTGAAAGTAATGATTTTCAGGCTTCAACATTTTGGAAGCAGAAGAGGGCCTGCTTCGTGAATGGAAAGTAAATCTCAATCCATAGCCATTCTAAGAGCAATCACCTCATCAACAATAAATTTCTTCTTACATCTCAAACTCAGAAGAAATTGATAAGAATATTCAAACACCCACTACCAAACAAACCAATCAAAAATCAACCTCCCGAGTCCCCAAAAGTACAACCTTTAACTAATAAATTGGTATATTCTCATTACATTCTTATAAGAGTCCTAATTATTCAAGGTGGAAGTGTAACTTCACAATTTGTTTCTTCCAAACCTCTTACTAGGTTACAAAGTGAAAATCTGGTATTCCTCCAAAGGAATTTCCTACTCAGTAGAGTTAAAACAAGAAAAAACCCATTGAATCCGTAGAGTGATATTAGTTCTTCATCGCGTATTCAATTCATTTGTTTCCCAAACCCCCAATCGAAAGGCATGGTTCCCAACTTCACGCCCAAACATCATCTGCTCCAATATCATTCTCTAAACAATACCTATCCAAACACTAGTTATTCTTCTACCTTCAACTCGTTATCATAACAATGGCATAAAGGCCAGGCTAGTCTAGAGCCGTTGCGATGGTCGTACCCTTACATGATTTACCAGACCATCCGAAAAAATCGTTGCCAAAATTTAGTTCCACCTTAACATACAAGCTAAGAACATATCAATAACTTTATGCTGTTGTAAACTGAACTGAGTTGAACATATAGACTACAGAAGCTAAAGTATACCTCATACTTTGCAGGGGTAAAAGTGATCCCCTGTATTTTTCATTAATGAGATCTACTAGGTGTTGGGATATTTTTCAAGAACATTTCTTAGCTAAACTGGAGATGATAGATCAATACCTACCTAACTAACATCTCTTAATTTGAAGACAAAAACCAAAGAACCATCAAATATTTTAGAATTTTATCTAATAAACTCTGAATAAAACTCTACAGAACACCAAACCAATGCAGGTCCAAGTGAATGGAGATATCGCTTTGCTCTCTCAAATATAGGAATTTTTGTTAATAGAGCTGCGAAACCTACTTTGGCCGAAAACATGAAAGAAGCGATTGCAATGGAGATAAGGATTGTTGTTTTGGATAAGAAAAATGCTATCAGGAAGAAAATCCAAAAAGGTCACTTTGGGCGATTATCCAAAAGAGAAACACCTGAAAGATCCATATGACATGGAAGGCTTATAGAAAGTTCTTAAAAACTATGTCACTGAGATATCGAGATTAAGAAGCTATGCAAGGGAACCTCCACCAAAAGGCCATTCCCGGGGAACCTTCCAAAAGAACACACCCAAAACCTCCCAATTCAATATCCAATGCTAGAGTCGTAGGGTGACAGCTGAAGAAGATACTCCTCCAAGATTCTGCGAAGAAGAAGCAGTGAGAACAAATAGCTTCTGAATACATGGGATGTGGGATTTCATTCTCCTCAACCTGACAAATTGAAACAGAACAAGAAGCCAAAGCAAGAAGTACAAGGAGAAATCACCTGGGAGCCTGCTCAACTGCTCCTATGAGGAAAAGTACAACTCCACTACGAAAGACAAATCTTCAAAGAAATCTTCTCCTTTCACCCACTAAAAATCAGCCACCATTCTAATCTCACAACAACATCTAAGACTTTAGTGGTATCGTATCCTATGGATTATAATATCATTAAGATATGAAGAAGACTAGAGTGAACATTTCCTTACATCAACTGTGAACTTAAAATGATCAACAGAAGCATATTTAAAGAATTAAATGCAATAACTATCACTTACCATGTAATAAGCAAAGGTACTAAAGGAATGTGGTTACTCAAAGAAGTAAATGCTACGAATATTGTTCTATTGGAGAAATATCAAATTCTCGTACACCTCCTTTTATTTTGACTTCAGAAATCTGCAACAAGAATTTTCATGATTGGTTGATAGATTCAAGAGCATCATCTAATA
Organism: Pinus albicaulis; assembly: GCA_034641835.2. Lineage (NCBI taxonomy): Eukaryota > Viridiplantae > Streptophyta > Pinopsida > Pinales > Pinaceae > Pinus > Pinus albicaulis. Next base: position 19,861 of record JAXQQM020066509.1, on the reverse strand, counting down.
TAATGCCTACTTCTGGGCCTCCGTGCAAAATTGAATATTGAAACCACAAAAGTCTATAGTCTTGCCATCGTTCAATTGACTACGAAATTCCAAGTCAGTGGGATAAATCCACCCGCTTACTATTCGATTAGCTTCCGATCCTAGGATATTCCAAAGAATTTATATTCTAACTTGTCGATATTCCCGAATTCTATGGATTAGTCTTAAGTTGGGATTGGTTTCCAAAGATTAATGGTTATATTGCCACCGATTATTCACATATGTGGCTTCCCTACAAAGGGAAACCAAATCAAATCAAAGTTGAGCGAGAAAAACACATGATGCATACTCAAATACATTCCCCAACAAGAAATGAACTCGTAGCTTTTAATAACAATATTCGGAGGTTATTCGTTGAATCATTTTCGTGAATTTCACAAAGACCACAATCACACTTTTTCGTAAATACTTTGTTTCACAAATTGAAAATTTTTCACAATTTGATTCTTTTCTAGAACTATTAATGTTTCCACCAACTCAGATAAACCCGTGGATACCTTTATTTTGGTCATTATATTTCGATGGATCAAAATCTAGCGATGGTGCAAAAGAGCAGGATGCATTTTAATTGATTCCGATGGAGAGAAAAATCACATATCAGCAAAAAGAGCAAGAATTTGAGTGCATTGCAAACAATACCGTGGTAATGAAGTCTTGATTCAAGGGCTTTATAAAGTTATTAGGTTAAATGTCAAGTACTTGAAAGTTTATGGTGATTCGAAATTGTCATAAGACAAGTAAGGAATATTATCCATTGTCTTAACATCTCAAACATTATCAAACCCTTGTGTAATACCTTACCGCTCAACTTTAGCACTTAATATCTCTTATATTTCTAGAAACTGTACATCACCTGATTTGTTAGCTAATGTCGTCTCCAAATTCCTCCCCGCCGAAGATTATAGTCCCGATAGGTTTCTACTTAATTAATCTCCTTTCAACCATCCGTTCCTCGATAATAACACAACCGGGAGAGTATTCTACTATATGGTGAATATATCTTGAATTTATTGACTTCATGGAATCCTATGATGAACAACACCGATGAAAATGATCATGATCTTCAAACATCAAAAGTAATGAAAGTCTTATTCCCAAATCTTGTTAAACTGAGGATCTATATGATATAAAAGACAGATTCAAGAAAGCATTAATGCTAAACTCAAAGTCTCCACTTGAATTTTGAATTGTGTAAACTTGCTCGAGCTCAAACCTCAAATGTTGATTTAGACTTGTTAACTCCAAAGGAAAGAACCGCTTTCATCAAACTTTTGAGTAGGTATAAAAATGTTTTCTTGAAATTATGAGGAGATGAAGTACTGTTATACTTCTATTATTCAACATATACTCCCAATGCTTTCGATGTCAAACTTGTCTAACAAATGGTTAAGAAAAATTCATCCAAATCTTGAAATTCAAATCATGCGTAACTCAATAAACTTTTAAAGGCCAAAATCATTTTTCTTTGTAAGGCATTCTAATTAGGTGCCTAAATATGCGTGCACTATTTAAACAAGAATAAAGTTGCATAGAATCTCATTGATTTTAGAAATTTAAAGAAGGCATGTCAAATGGATAAATTTTACCATTACCAACGATTGAAAAATATCTAAAAAGGTAGTCAAGTTCAAGTCATGTACTTTCTTTATGGTTTTTCAAGAAATAATCAAATATTAGTACATTCAGAAGGATAGAATAAAACTAATTTCGAACCAAATTAAACCTATGCTTACCGTGAAGATGCCTTGGTTCGATAAATGCAGTGGAGCTACTTTCCGTAGAGCCATGGATATAGCATTTAAGGTTTGATTAATGGATTGGCCATATTCATCTTGATGACATAACAAGATTTTCAAAGAAAAGTCAATCATATACATGATTTGAAATAGATATTTGGAAGATGTAGAAGATTTTCCCAGTATTTTTAAACTCGCAGAAATCCTTCTTTGCTCTCAACGAAGGAAAATCTTAGGTTTGTTGTGTCAAAAGATGGTATATATATCGACTCTCGACAGAGTGAGAATTTTCCACATTTCTTTACCTCATAACAAAAAATCCATGCAATCATTTCTAGGGAAAACCAATTTGCAAAAAGATTCATCTCGTATTTTCTCAAATGTTTTACCTATGTAGAATATGATTAAGAAAATCTCAGATTCAAATGGGGGCACAAGAAAAGGGAGCCTTTGATACAATCAAACAGTAATCATTAATGCACCCGCATTGAATACTCCCGTTTTTTCTAAAAAAATTATTTCATAAGTACCTTGGCTACCGAAACATCCTATGATGTTGTTTCTTCTTAACACTGTACCAATGATCAACAAATAGAAGCACCAATTTCCTTTTTCTTAACTCAAATCGCTTGGAACTAAGCTTAATTATTCCGATGTAGAAAAACAAGCCTTTGTTGTGTTTAAAACTAATCAAACATTTATTTTAGACCTTTTCCTAAAGACACATACAAAAATTATTGTCCCATTCTCTACGTTGAGACAATTTGGCATCCAAAAGAAGTAGGAGAAAAGAGAGCTAATTCTGGGAACAACTTTGCAAGAGTATGATATTGATATTAAGGCAGCCAATATTGTTAGAGGACAAGGTTTTTGCAGGCATTGTTAGTGTGAGCTCACAACATACCACGACATCAAGATCGGTTAATATCGTTCAAGCAACCGATAAGTGTTATAGATTCTAAATCTCAAATATGTTGATCTGATCTTCTACTTGAAATGGGTATGCTCCTTCTAATCTCAAACTTATAAGAAAAAAACGTGCTCTAAGATTAGAAGCTAAACTTTATGAAATCATTGATGATGTGTTATCAAGGAATTATGATTCAATTCCTATTAAGATGTCTTGAAAAGACTAAAGAAAAAAAGGTATTGCAGAATTACATGATGGACTCCGCAGATGGACATTTTGGAGGCACATCACACCACTCACAAAATAATACATACGGGATATTATTGGCCTGCCCTTTTCAAATATACACAAGAAAGGTAAGGAAGTGAGACCGCCAAAATCATTATAAAGACAAAGGAACTCAGCTTTTCCCCTTGCAACCAAGAAATATTGAGCAACCATTTGAGCAATGGGGCTTAATATCATTGGTGAAATAGTACCACAATTTTCCAAACAACATAGATACATCCTTATAGAAACACATTTCTTCACAAAGTGGGTAGAAGTAATTCCTTTAAAGGTACCCACCTGATGCAATCATTGAATTCATTGATCAATTCATCATTACTGTGGTTTGGTGTACCTAACGCCTTTGTCTTCGACAATAAATCTTATTTTTCCGGAAATAGTATAATGGAATTTGCAATCAAAAGAGGTTTCAAATTGTGATGTAGAAAATTATTATGCACAAGGTAATGGTTTAGCTGAATCTACTAATAAAAATCTGTCAAAATCATTAAAAATACCATTTATCAAAATCAAAAATAATTTGCACAAGTCTTTAATTTTTGGACTATGGGTTGATCGTATTACTCATAAAGCTTCAATAAGAACTCACCTTTCAATCTAGTTTATGGAAAAGAAGCTACGATACCACCACCCAGTTCTCCCATCATTAGCCCTAGTTCATCCATTGAAGAGAATCCTTCATCACCTATTCAATGAGATTTGATCAAAATTTTTAAATTAGAAGAAGATAGAGAGAAAGCAAAAAGTATTCATGAAAAACACAAATGAAATTTGTAAAATCTTCTTTGATTCAAGTTCCACTCCTGATCAAACTTTGCAAATTGGTGATCTTGTTCGAATGGGATAAAGTACATGAAGATAAAGGTAACATGCATCAAATTTCAAAAGATGTATTGGACCATTTCGATTGTTGGAAAGATAGGTTCATATACATTCATTTCCGCAAGATTTAATAAAGAGAGAATGTCTTCCTTTAAATGGGCTTATTTTAAAGAAATTATTTTCTTAAGGAGGTAACCCCTTCTTACTTGTGCATATTCCTTTCTGAAATTTTTGTTTATTTTGTAAATAAGGTTGTTAAATAGCCTTTAATCGAGTTTTTACTATTTGAAAATATCTTCGAGAAAATATTGTAAATACTTATTTTATGTAAATAAGAATTTTTATAGAAATGATTACAATTTTGTATACTTAAAATAAAATGCTAAACTTTGAAAAAAATTTCAAAACATTTGCATGATCTTTTGAAACTTTGAGAAAAATGTAAGTCATTATAAGTTTATTAAGCAGAGAAAAGTTATCCATAAAGAGTGAAGACTTTTCCAGGCTTTGCCATTGAAAAAAACTCTGAAAATTGTCATCCATTGATTCTTAAGGATAAAATCATTTCACCCCATCCATTAAGGTTGCGATTTTTTAGAATGTAATTCTAAGAAATTATATGTCAAAATTAAGAGATAAGAGGTATCATCACGAGCCTGCTTACCATGATCATAAGAAGTAATAAAACTGACATTACCAACACTACATACCAAAACAAGGTAATGGCTTGTAATTATAAGACAAGGGGTCTCATCACGAGCCAGCTTGTTCAGTTTAATTACAACTAGTGAGTGGCATTGTTATCAACTGGCTACCAAACCAGAATAATGGCTTTTAAATTAAAATTAAAAGAATAAAAACATAAGATACAATGTCTTATGAATTTATCTTTTAAAGAATCATGATCTTAGATGGATGGGACAATGAATGGTTGATGGTTAAAAGCTAACCCTGTCGAGACTATGAATGTTTGTAGGAAATAGAGGCAATACCTATGACAATAGAGTAAAACACAAAAGCTAAAATTGGAGGAGCCCCCTACTTTATTATTATCAACCAATCAAGGCTTGAGAAGACCCATAAATGTTTTTATTTTTGAAGAATTAGAAAGAAATTGTAAGTGATTTTTATGATTTTTCAAAGTTAGATTTTATTTAAAATTTCTCTAAGATAGTTTTCATTATCCTTAAAAAATTTTACTTATTAGAAATATAGTATTCATTTTATTTTTTCGGAGATAACTGTTTCTTCCAATGAGTCTCCAATTATTGTATGGTACAAAATCCCTCCCTATTTCAAAATTTTAGAATAAATTTTATTTAGAAATAGGTCCCCTTTATTTTTAAGATAGGAATAAAAGACTTTGAGGAAATATGATCATTTTGAATAAAACAATAAAAGTTTCATTGTTTAGAAAAGCATATATCGCATATCGCATATCAAAAGTCTATGTAAACAAATGCAAAATTGAAATTTTGTGATCCGATGAAATATAAAGTCTTTTATCACATCAAGATAGAACATAAAAGTATTCATATTGAATAAGTCGGATGTGATAAAGTAATCGCAATCGCAAATAGAAGGAATCTTAAAGTTTCACAATTGATTTGCAAAACTCCGATGTGATGTGATTTATTGCAAATCGCATTGTGGAAGAGAAATGTTACATGTACATATTTTATAAAATCCGATGCAATGTAACCAATTGCAAATCGCAAATTGAAAAAAAAAAGAAAACCCCTTATTCAGTAAATTAGCAAACTCTGATGCGATGCAATTTATCACAATCACATTTTGGAGGAACAACATCATATTCATTCATTCTATAAAATCCCGATGCGATGGACCCCACCATCATCACAATCACAAATCGGCGGATATCATTTACAACTTATTTCCTTTGGAAAGAGCCGATGCGATATACCATCATCGCAATCACAAATCTGCGGAGATCATGAGATGTTATTTTTTGTCCCTTTTGAAAACCCCCGATACGATGGATACTTAGTATTTATTTTATCACTATTTTACACTGTGCATATATTATTTATTCATCGCAATCAGAAAATTCAAAAGGGAAGTTTTATATTAACATTTAAAATTCCGATCTCTGATTATACGTTCTTTATTAATTAGAAAATCAAATGAATTATGGTGATTGATTCTAATTTGAATGCGTGAGTGTGACTCCCATAGAGAGCATTTAAGTTTAAACACGGAGTTAATAAATTGATATCATTGAATAAGTCTTTTCATATAGTTGTTATCCTTACTTCATTTTTACCGCGTCTAAAAGTTTTTCTCATTTTCAGAACCATAGAGCTTCCAACCCTCTTGTTCACCGAGCTAGTGAAATAATACCAAATGAGAAAATGTCTAAGAGATCTAAGAAAGAAAAGGCCACTACTATTACCATAGTACCAAAATAAAAACTAGCCAAAATTAAATTGGTTATAGATACATCATGCCAGGGTCTTGGAAAATTTTCTTGGGAAGATGTATATAACTTTATTGAAATAAAAAACCCTAAGGTCACTGAGGTGAAGGCAACAATACCAGATGAAGAAGACTAAGATTCTGATTCTGAGACTCCTCTCAAACCACTTGCAAATTCATTCCCTCACAGAATTGTAGCACCGGAAAATATTTTTCCCTATTATGATGTAATTCGGTTGGTGATAGAAAATATCACCATCACAAATAGGACATTTGTTTCAGCTTCAGGAACAAAATTTGGGTCTTTCAGAGCAGAGGATATAAAATAAATATACCATCTTCCAGACCCTCAGAAAATCTATAACAAGGCCTTCATTAAGGATTTCATTGCAAGAAATGAGACTCGGTCAGAACCAATTAGGGAATGGATAAGAGCTCCAGAGAAACATAAAAATGAAGCATTAGGTATGTACTCCGTGGAATTTCTTGCACCCCCATATTTTTATGTTGCCGCAATGATGTGTAGGCTTTTCGGAAATCATAATTATGCAATATTTTCTATACAAATGGTACCCTTGATTCATTCTACTGTGAATTCTGAGATCATCGACCGGTCATTTATCCTTTCAGACAAAATATCTAATAGAATCTTAGAATATGGAAAGGACAAAGGTACCGGAAATACGACCCCGTTTCATTTCAGTGCCTACATCTTAGATGCCATCTGTTTTAATTTAGAATTTCCCATTCTAGGTTGGAAATGGACCCCTCAAAACCCTGTCCCTATAAATATCTACCATAATTACTTGTGGAAGGTCCATTTTAAAAATCATGTCTATATAATTTGTCACGGATTTATGATTCCACTCTATCAGACCATTTTTTACCAATTTCCTCCACGAATTTTTGAAAAAGCAAAGAATGATATAGCCCTAATTGGTGACTGGTTTGAAGAAGAGAAATTTACTTATATTAGAGTTTTTGGAAGCATTTTGGAACCACATATCTTACCTCTATATGTTCCTGACAAATTGTTAGCCCAAGAAATTTCTTACCAGTTAACAGAAGGAGGGATGTCAAGATGTCAAAAGAATAACAAGAAATTGACGTGGCCTACTTTTCCCTTTCATTGTGGAAATTATACTCTTAATTATTTCAAACATGCTAAGAAAGAAGTCATTAAAATAAGATATCTTAAGTTCGAAACAGTCCCAGGCAGGCACTATGACCCGGGAAAAGTAGCATTTTATTTCACAACTTTGGTTCAAATCGCTAGGTTTGAGCATGAGCCCGATGAATTCGATGATTTATTTGTTTCTATTGATAAATTTTCTCAATTTTATGACATGGCTAAATCCAAGTTTCAGAAAGAGGATATGAATAAATTCATGTAGTTTAGAAGTCAGAGACTGCTAAAAGCTCCTCTTGACCAGTTAAGAATTCCTTTGCAAGAGTCTGAAAATATAGAAATGGAGCAGAAGACAAAGGAAGATTCAGCTAAAAAGCAGGAAAAGAAGTATCTACCAGCAGAGTCAATGTGTAGACTGAGAAGGAAAGCACAACAACCAAGCCTGATGTACAGAAGAAGAACACTGGAAGCAAAATTGATGTAAATAATGAGAAAGGAAATACAACTAGCAAAATTGATGTTCAGACAGAAAAAGAAAGTACAGGCAGTAAGACCAATATGCATACTGAGAAAGAAAGTACAAGCAAAAAAGCTAATGTAAAGACTGGAAAAGAAGATATTGGTAATAAGCCAGATAATCAACTTGAAAGATAAAATACCACGAAGAGAGTGGTGAATTCTGTTGATGTTATTGTTACTCCCCATTTTCTAAGTCAATATGAACAATTTGCTAAGAAAATAGGGTCACAAAATAATCCTCAAGTTGACATTCTGAAAGATCAAGATATGGAGATTATTCCTGAGCATCCTATAGAATAAATTGTGTTGAAAGTAGAATAAATTCCTCCTCTAGATATATTTTATAGTCCTAAGCATAGGGATGTTGTCAGGAAATAGAGGAAGAGAAGAATAACAGATCAAGAGTCACTTTCAACATCACAAGTTGAATTTATGAACATTGTCTAAAAGAATATTGAGGTGAATCCTTCAGAGGATCTCACCAAATTGTCAGAATATGCAGGTGCCTATAGTGCAGCCACTATATACAAAGCTTCTGAAGTCACCCAAATGATGAAGAAAAAGGACTTATAGATAGCTATGCTGGAGGAACAAGCAACAAAAAATCAACAAAAAATAATGCAGTTAGAGAAGCAATTGCAAGAATAAGGGCTTAGAGCTAGACAATTGGAAGAGCAACTTGGCATTGAAAAGAAAATTCTTGATCAACAAGTTTTGAATAAGCAACAACATTTAACTCAAAAAGTGGAAAAATTACAGACCCTACTGCAAAATGAGAATACTGTTAAATTTGAGCAAGAAAAAATATTCCAAGCAAGATTGGACAAATTTAAGGATTATCCTAAAATTGACCAATTTAAAACTGAAGCTCTTGAAACAAATAAACTACTATCTCAACAGTTGAATGAACTCTGTCAAAATATGGCACAAGATGAGCCCTTATGTGAAATAACATCATCTCTTATAAATGAAGCAGTTAGCCTCAGACTTGAATTTAACGATGTAGATGAGAAATTTTTTGAATTTCTTTAATGGCAAGACTCGGAGCAAGGAAGGAATGCAAACCTTCCTAGGATTGAGGAAAGGCACAAAGAAATTTTGTTTTCTGAATGGGAAAAATAGTTGATCAAAGGATAAAGAGCCACATCAAGAGCCAAAACTATGATGAATAATATAACAAAATTGTTTAATGATAGTTTATATGCCACCAATTTAATTTCAGATTGTATTCCGGGTAAATTACCAAAGGTAAAAGAGACTTATACGAGGTGGAAACAAGAATTAGTCAACAAGAATTAGCAAATCAGAAAACTTCAATGAATTTCATGGGATATCATGTGGACATATCTAATAAAGCCACACAGTAAACAAATGGAAATTAAATTCCTTTACAATGCCATTAATTGCATCATTCCAAAATTTTCTGATGCCACTTATACTGGTCAGTTACATTCAAGGCTAAGTCATCCAACAGAGGTCAAAGATATGCTCAAAATCTACCATCTCGGTACATTGAATGTGGGAGAAAATCAATGAATCTATTTCATTTTAATATCACAAGTCTATTTCCGGATTTTCGATGATAGATTGTAGCAATAATTTTAGTTATTTTGTTTTATTAATTTCCTGTTTAAACCCCTTCCGTGCATTTGAGAAGGGGTGCTGAGTTTGTAATATTTTGGCTTGGATGTTACATTTTTGTACTCCATCGACTATTTTATTTTTATAAAGGATCACATCCTATGGTTTATGGCAAATTATCTCTAAGAATTGCATTTCTGTACCTTGGATTTTGTTTTAAGTTAAAGCACAGGATATGGATATTGCATTGCATCAAGAAAAATATCAAGATGAATCTAGTATTTCTATCAACTTACTGCTATTTTTCTTATGTTGTGAAATATTATCTTTGAATTTTCTATTATTTATATAGGCTTGTTTTACAAATGTTTCTTTATACATATCATTTTTTAATTTATAGAAATATTCATCTATTAGAGTATGTGTAAATGATATATAAAACTATGAATACAATGTGTTATTATAACTCTGTTTAATTTCTTAAACAGAGTTATCATTATTTGATACTGCATATTTCAATTGAATTATAATACATTTTCATGATTATTGGTTTTATTGAAACAATCTTTAAATTGTATTCATATTAAATACTCGGGTTAGTTTTAGAATTATTTGTAAGTTATAGATTAATTTAAATAGATTAGTTCAATCATTTATTTCCACCATCCATTCACACAATCATTTCATTACCAATCCATTTTTTATTAGGAAACTGGTCCTATAAATCCAGTCGCAGCCACCACACCAAAAGGAAAAGGAGCTGTCCTAAGGTCCAGACCGGGTGGTTTTCCCCCAATGTTTGAAGCAGCAATTTTCGAGGCTTCAAAATAGCCCTACCTCTTAGGTATGTCATTGATTTTAATAAGGATATGAGAGAGCATTCATCGACTTTCAATGTCCTCTATGCCTTCCTATTTTTCCATTTTGGTAGTTTCCGACATTTCCACTACTTTTTCATTGCTATTGGAATACTTCCCAAACAAAAAAAACCCAAAATTTTATTATGGTTATAAAATATATCTCAAGACACCCCACATCCATGGTTATATTGAATTGTTCTTCAACGTAGTCTTGAATATGATCTTAAGATTTCTATGTGGAGAATGCTTCCAAGATTAGATTGTGGGAAACTTCAATTATTTCGTTTAATTTTAATGGACGGTGAACCTATTTCTCATAATACATATTATTACTAATAATATTATAAGGAAAACATTCTTATTCTTATAGATCTTTTGGATGAACGTCATTCTACTGCAAGGGCTATGGTGTTACTTATGGCTGAATATTTTGCTATCAATCCTAATGTTGAGGGAATTAGAGAGATGTTTGCACGTCTCGATTCTGACAATAATACTACCAGGAGAAATACTATTGATGTCATTTTAGAACTGATGTCTGTATGTTCAAATTCAGGACATGTACTTGCACCTTCCGTGAGGAAAAATATTGGAAAACATTTGCTGGACAGACTTGGCGATGAAGAGCTTACCAATCGTTTACAGGCTTCAAAACTCTTTGCATAACTTGATCCTTTGTTTGCGATGCCTGCACTTGTTCGACTTGTTTATTCTCGAGATTTGAGGGTGTGGTCAGCTGCCAGTGATGATTTTCAAGAATGCTAATATGGATTACAAGTTCTCAAAATGCTACTCAGTAAAATGTTTGCAGAGACATCAAATGCAGTCATTCCATGATTTTTGAGTGAGATTGGAAATCATTTGGCTGATGTTACTCACACTTTTCTCAAAATTATTATTTCACATATGCAGAAATATAAAGAGGCAAATCTTACACCTCCATTTGCACTTAGCTCCACCTCCAGAGCTCCACGCTCATCGGAGTTAGCAATCAATGGCCCTCGTGTGCTTTCCAAGCGTAAAAAAAATGCACACCACAAAAAATATATGAAGGACAGGTATATATCACAAGCCTGCTATTTCCCTCGGAAAAAAATGCAAATGCAAATGAATTAAGGTCGCTACTAGTTCTCTATACATAAGAAAAAATGAAAATAATCCCTCTAATGGAGCAGATTCAATTATTACACACGGCTGATAAGTCAGAAATTTTTTTCCAAATAAAGTTATCTGCTAGGAAATTAAAGAAATCCGCTATTCGCATACAGGCTTGTGTTTTCCACGGATTTTATTTTATAACAATGAATAGTAATAGAAATTCCAAAATCCTTAATCTGACAATCCTCATTGATTCAGAAGCTCAGAAGATGCAAGAAAATGTTAAAAACCTAAAGGATTATTCCGGCCATTAAAGATTTCATCACATACCAGTATCTTAACAGATTTCAGTAAGGATCTAAACATTACGGGCAGTCCAATTCAAGCCTCTGCAGATGTGCTAAAGACACTACCCAGTGAAAATGCCACACAATGTCCGACGAAACCTCGGTGAGTTTCCATCAAAATTTCATGGTTTGAACATCTCTAACATCTGGGACGAGCTGGTGGTGAGGATAAATCACGTCCTAAGAACTGTAGGAGCACTTTGATACCATATGTAACAAATTTAATTAACTCAGAAACAAATTACAGAAAACACACATAAAACCAGACACGAAGTAATGGCGGAAAAGAGGCTTTAGCCTCATGGTATTCTCATCATTCTCTATTATTAAAAGAATTTAGTGTTACAATTTAAATATATGAGAGACAATGTCTTAAGATAGTGCGTGCTATCTTAGACTCCTTTGGTTGAGATAATTTCTCACCAAACACCCACCAAGATAGGAGTTACTAAATTAACTCCAATATTTGAGGAACAACCCAAGAGTTAGGCACAAATTCCTAACTTGGAATATTTAATTAATTTAATTATCTTTAGATTTATTATTTTTTGTGAGAGAGGCTAACATTGAAGCAGTTTCTATAAGAAGAGAAGATATTTTCTAGGTTTCCCCTTGGAGGGGTTTTCCCTTGGCTTCGAGCCTAATAGTTGTCTCCATTGCCTCTATTGTTTTTTCACTTGATAATTATTTCATGAAAAAATTATGATCAAGAAAAATAAGAAGATAAATAAAGTTCACAAGAAATTATTAAGGTTAAGGAGAATTTGAAGTAACATTTTCCCTACTGCATTCGCCAACTGGTATCAGAGCTAAGGTGAACAAGAGAAGGAAACTATAAGATCATCTTGAAGGTTTTACTTGTTAAGGGGATTTGAAAAAATAAAAAGAGGAAGAAGAAGAACATCTATTGACCTAGAAGGAAGAGTACCACACCAAGCCTTCATTAAAGAAAACCTCATCATCAAGCATTCATTGAAGGAAGAAATGAAGAGTTCTTATTGAATATTCTCTAGTGCATCATCTTGAAGAAAAGGAAGCATCAAGGAATATTTGGATCATCATTCACTCTTTGAAGCTATTAAAATACGTAATTGTTGAAGGCATCCTCTAAGTCATCAATCTAGGGTATCACTGAAGTCTCCTTGAAGGTCTCAAAAGCATCAACATAGTTTGACACATCATCAAAATAAGGACTCTTGGTTGACAAGTAAGTATTATATTGCCTTTTATGTCTCATATGAACATAATAAAACTACATTTTAAAGGAAAGAAACAATCTCGTTGGATCAACAAACCTCTTAGATCGGAAGAAGAGGATTCACTTAACACACATAAAATGAATTCATGGAAAAATTCCTTAGTGAATTAGTTTTACTAGAAACAGAGAAGGTCGAAGAGTTAAAAAAATTCAAGAAGTCCTAAGTAAGGGCACAAATAATAATTTTTGAATCTATAAAATACCATCTTGTTCCCTTTGTTCTTGATTTGAAGACATCCCGAGGCTATGTATGATAAATTGGTAAAGTTTTAATCCATAAATACATTAGGTCAAAAAATTTCCTTTAGGAAACAATTTTATATAATAATGAAGTCAAAGGATTAAGACATGGCCACTTATATCATGAAGATATCACAAATAAGGCATAAATTACAAGGGATTGGGGAAACTATTTATATCGTTGAAATGACCCTTTCTATACTAAATGTTTTTCCACATGATTGGAGCGGTTTTGCAACTAGCATCTACACAAATAAGGATAATACACATTTTGATGTGTTTTGGGATCAATATATCTTGGAAGAATCTAGGATCAAGGCAAAGGATCACACTGAATCAAGCAAAAGGTATAAATCCTTTATTGCAAGGTCCAAGAAGTTGAAGAAAGGAAATTTTGGAAAGTCCAAGATAAGAGAGACATTGTCCAAAGTTCAATGAATTGGATGCAATGAGTGTGGTAACTTTAAGAGGGATTATCCAAGCAAGCAAAACATTAAAATAAATGGAAGACATGTAGCTCACATCGTTGAAGAAAATGGAGAACCTGAGAAGAAGCCAAAACGAGAATATCCCAAGGACCTTTGCTATTAAAAATTCGTTCTATGTCAGGTTATTTATAAAAAAATTATTTCATTTATATAAGCTAGAGTCATGGATTGTTGTATACTCTAGAAGAGTCTTTGTTTCTATAAAATAATGAAATCATAGATAGAAGCATATGATAGTAGAAGAATTAGAGTTTACGTAATCAAGTTTCTTTGAAAATTAATCTAGCTATCAAAGAATGAAGAGAATTGGACCATATTGCATATTACAATTCATCCAAGCATTTTATAACATCATGTTAAAGGTAGTCATTTTGCAAAGAGGGATCATAAATATCTTATAAGAACCATCATTCTAGAAGGTTCTTTGAAAAATAATTATGACATGACTAATATATATTCCATTTGGTATAGAGGAAATACTTTTAAAGGATGAAGCAATGCAGATGGTCAATTTTCAGTGTGAAGCACATAAACAAATCCTTTCTAGCCTTCGGAAAATAAACATATTGTCGACATTTATAAAGAGGTAAGTTCATTAAAAAATGATGGCTATATGGTTGTATGGAACTAAAGGTATGCATATTTCAAATAAATATTCTTTAGGGTAAGGTTCATATGTACAAAAATCATACAAGAAGAGGTGGTTATGAGAATGTGCTTAGTAAGTTTTCCATATGGCCGCATGATGATCAAAAGAAGAAATTTGACATGTTTTGGAATGGATAAATATCAAGACTCTCTCCCAATATTACAAGGCATAAATGAAACAATATTGATCAACATCAAGTATGGTCTTTGGAATAAATAAAGGGAGTTGATAAAGAAAAATCAAAGAAAGAAATAGTACCACAAATCAAGTTCAATCCCTGGGAACCATGATTAAAAGTGGATGCAGGGAGAAGTATTCTTGGATCATGCAAAATAATGTTGATATCAAAATACTCGAGTAAGATATTACTTTTATGAAAGGGCCATCATGATAAGGTAAGTCTAATGTAAATATTTTAATTATGTTATCTCTTTAACATATTATTTTTGTACTTGGAAGGATGTTGCAGAAATAGATAATGAGTGTTGAGGAAAATTCAACTGTTGATGTTAAAACCGAATTCAAATAACATATGGATTGAGTGCCTTCTTTTGGTAATCCTTAAAGTATTGCAAACTCAAGATGTTTATATCATCATCTTGGAATTAAAAGGTAGAAATGCAATAAAATAACCTGATTTTCATGTACCTACATCAACAAAGATCACTTTCATGTTTAATAGGGAGCTATGACTAGCTTGAAGTTTGAAAAGGATTAATATAATGCCTCAATTGATAATGACTAGAGGAAAGTGATATGAAATATTGATGGCCTGAATCATGTCACAAGAATGAAGGGAAAAGACGACTCTACAAATTCCAGGGAGAAATAAAGCTCAATATGATGAGATACAAATGAAAGAATGAGTTATGAAACTATCTCCATAAAGAATTGGTAGTTGATACATTTATGGAAACATGCTAGAGAGCTTGTTGTTATAAATTTCCAATTGGAAGGATGTGAAATAATATCCTATATTATTTAGAGGGAGTATGAATTATCATTAATATTTGTGAAGGAGCAAGGATATATTCCCTAAAATAAGTGGGAATAGGGATTTCCTCTCTGGTTTAGGGGGAGTGATGATATCATCACGTTTGTATTATCTTCTTCATGTGTCATGCATTAGGAAAAGAATAACAATGATACGTCTAAGTGAAGTCCATGTAGAGATAATGATGGATGAAGGATTGGAGAAGCATATATGATTTCCTTGAGGATATAAAATCCAAGATAGTAAGTGAAACCACACTCTTTGAGGATTGGACAACTATCCAAGCGAAGAGTAGTCGAAGAGGACCATTATTCTTTGAGGATTGAGAATACAAGATAATAATAGTCCTAAAAGGACACACCTAGTGAAAATTCAGATGGGTTATGTACCTTGAAGGGGTAGCATGGTATCTGACATAAAGCCTCCCAACATTACGCTCTTGTATCAGAAATAACCTATCAAGTTAATGCCTTACTATGTTAACAATAATAGTCATAATGTTGATGCTTAAAGATGGCTTACCAATCTGAATCTTCTTGTGAGAACCCTTCAATTTGAGAAGGAACTTTTACCAGGAGTATAATTATGAATACTTCTCTAGTTAAGAGGGAGTGTTGGAAAATGTAACTGGAAAATGTATAAATTTGATACAAATTGCAAATGTTCAAGATTTCAAACTGAAAAACAAGAGACAAAATTCTACTCTACTCATCTATAGAATGTAAATCACAATTTATAACAACATGCATAGAAATGCAATAATAAAAACGAAAAATACATATTTATTTCTATGTGAAATAAATTGGAGAAAAAAAACCCTCAATCCCCTTTGTATTAATCAGTTGAATAGACAAACTGTTATCTGAGCACAACCCGCAAAATAATCATTGTTCTCTTTGCTCAAGGAGAAACTATGGCCAACACTTGGACAATTATCTGCTCATATCACCTCTTATTTCCTTGCACAATCCTTGAGGAAATTAGCTCCTAAAAGATAGGATTTTCCTTCTATTTTCTTGTGAAATTTCTAAGGATTGATCTCCTGAGTTCATGCAACAAATTTATACTCACAATAGTATACAACTCATATTACAATGGCAATGTATCTTCCACTTGAGATAAGAAATTTGAACTACATGCATGCATTAAATATTTTAGGCTAATTTATCAGTTAATTGAAAAACATGTGAGTTAGACTATTGTCCCACTGCACAATTGACCTTCAAGTGACTCTATAAATAGTTAGAGGTCAATTAACTCAATGCAACTAAAAATTAACTAAAATAGATTGCTAAAATTTAGCAATCATACATGCATGGCTGAACTCCGAGCCCACTAACTAGAATTTACTAAGCTGACTAAGTGACAAGAGCCATGTCACACTAGTTAATTTGGTTCAAGTTTTCTTCCTGATGTGGAAATTTTATTTAATCAATTTGACTAAGGCTAAATTCAATTTGTCGCTTTCCTAATATTTTTTTTTAACACTCGCTCTTAGAAAGAAAGGGATTTTTCACGACCCCTATCCTGAACTCGTGGAATTAAAATTTACCTCTTGATAATACCTTTGTCCAGATGTCACCATCTTACTCCTATGTTTAAATGTATTGTAGAAACATAATTCTACTTTGCATAAAGTCCGACAAATGATGATGTTGGATATCAATGTCCTTGGACCTGTCATGAAATGTTGAATTCTCATATAGCTTAATGCAACTCTGATTATCACAATATATGATTTCTAGATCAATATCCTGACTCAAAACACTGACAAGTATTTTCCACATCCATATGACCTCACATGTTGGTTGACTTGCAGCCATGTATTCAACCTATGCTAAGCTAAGCACCACAAACCTATGCTTCCTGATGTATCGGTAAATAGTTGTAGACCCAACATTAAATATATCACCTAAAGTAATTTTCCTATCTAATGGACTCCGTGCCCAATATGCATTTGTGAAGCCTTGGAGATTCACTCCCTCTATCTTCTTGTACCATAATCCATACGCAGTAGTGTCTCTAAGGTAATGTAACACATGTTTTTTTTCCTTCCAAAGTTGTTTGTAGGCCTCACTATAACTTGACTCAATTTTTTCATTGCATAGCACATGTCGGGTCTTGTGTTCACAAGATACATCAAAGACCCCACAACCTACCTGTAAATGGTAGCAGCAACCTCTTCACCTATAGTGGCATTCTCCTTCCTCCAGTTTGTAAATATAGGTGTGTCCATGGGCTTACAATTATCCATGTGAAATATCTGAACTATTTAAGAGGCATACTTCCCTTGACACACAACAAAGTCACCATCACCTTGCCATACATCTAGCCCAAGGAAGCAATGAATTAATCCAATGTATTTCATCTCAAGTTCCCCTGCAAGATCCTATTTGCAAGAGCAGATCAACTACTCATCATTTATCAATATTAAAACATCAACATACAAAACAATAATAAGAAATTTACCATATTCCCTAATGTGATAGAGGTTCGCATCTACTTCACTTTTAGTGAAGCCGAATCCACTGAGATAACTTTCGATATTAGTGTAACATGTTCAAGAGCTTAATTGAGATCATACAGTGCTCTCTTGAGTCTGCATATATGTGAATCTTGATCATATGTGTCAAATCATTCCTGCTGCTCTATGCAAATTTGGTCCTCAAAAACACCATTGATAAAGGCAGTCTTCACATCCATTTGGTGGATTTCCCACCCCATCAACAAAACCAATGCTAGGATAGATATGATTGAGGAATATCTGCAAGTGGTGAAAATTTTCATTATATCCCATTCCCTTTACCTAAGATAATCCTTTTTCCATAATTATGGCCTTTTACTTCTCGATGCTACCATAAAATGCATGCTTCATTTTGTAGATCCATTTAGAACCAACCACATATTTCCCTTCTGGTCTTGAAACCATCTCCCATAATTTTTTCTTCATGATGCATTCATTTTCTTCCACCATGGAATCAACCCAAACAGGTGGAAAAACTTCTTCCTCAAATGAACAAGGTTATATCTCAATGAGATATGTCATGAGATCCATGTAGCTAATGTACCTCTCATGATCAGGAGATCAAGTCTCTTGTAGACAAATGCTCAAAAATGAAGTTGCTCAGAATTGGTCTGAACTAGATCAAATAGAAAGAGCTTCGAAAAACGATCTTGTAGATGCGAATGGCACTGAAAACCGGCACCGGTTCGACCCCGGGTCGAGGCAGACACAACGGAACGGTTTGACCAATGGGCCACGGCTATTTCTTATTAAACTGTGGCAACATGTATGTAATTAAATGTTCCAATGTGTTTTGACGGGGCCGAAAGGCGGCCAGCCCCCTCCTGCATACAACCATTCGCTCGGAACCCAAGGCAACATCCGTCGGCATGCATTGAATCGGGTTATGGTCACGTGGGTTTCGGCACCATATGTTATGATATGGTTTAAACCTTATAAAATGCCGCGATAAACTCAAAGTTTAATTAATACAATCCGACGGTTATGATCACGTGGACCTATTCTTTAGCCCCCCATGACTGGTGAAAGATTCCTCCATATTCAGCACCTAACTCCAGATTTTTCGGTGCTATCTAGCAGTTAGCTAGATTTAGCTGGAGTTTTTCTAGGTGACACTGGGCAAACTTCAGTTAGCCATAACTTTGGCTAGGGAAGTCCTTTTGGGACGAATTTTTTTTTAATTTTGGGGTATTGAAGCATTATGAAGCTGTTGGGAGAGTTTTTAGAGCCATAAGGGCGCTCTATTAGTGATTTTACCATCGATTTTGGTTGAGGATCCACTAGGGCCTAATGAAAGATCAGTTGTTTTGGACTATACTCATCCATTGGAGGTGAATGAATAGTCGATTTATACTGATTTCAGCCTTCTGTTTCTGAATTTATAGCTTGTTTTTCCTTTTGAGGCTTTTTACAGAGTGTAATTCATATTTTGAGCATTAATGAAAAAGGGAAAAGCCTAATTAGAGGATTTTGGACCCAGCAAAGGTAGCCCAAGAGAGGGGTGAACCGCTTAAACAAATTCTTACTATTATGCTGTGCATTTTTGCTGTTATATTTCAGATTCTGCTACATTAAACAGTAAATTTTCATAAGTCCATTTTTCCCAAGCAGCATTATACAGTGAACAAAACTCATTAGTTCAACTTCAAACCACATTAATTCATTTGCAGAATACTTAAACTTGCTTATTCACACATAAAATTTGGATTAATGAGTACTTTGCACATAAACAAATATTTTTATTGATCTGATCTACTTCAGTGTTTACATTTTATTTCTTTAGGCAGAGTCAGTTTGTGGGCCAGGAGATTCTGGTTTCATCCTTTGTGGGCCAGGAAATAACCAATAAAAGCCCCCTATTGTCAATCTCTGTATGAGAAATACTTTGTTCTCACAATTTCATATCAGATTGGTATTAGAGCTCTAGGTTTTACTTAAGATTT
>JAXQQM020077332.1:130000-144389 GCA_034641835.2 Pinus albicaulis | reverse complement strand
GTTGATACTAATCAGCTGCGAAGTCCAGGTCTTGGAGTGAAGCTACGCAACCCCCCTTTTCCGAGTGCATTGCATCCTGCACACATGCTCCCCAGCCTCTGCAATTTCTCCTGTCCCTGTGCTTCCCCAACCACCCCTCCCAAGTGTGCAATGGCTCCTAGGTTGTGCCAACACAAAATTTGTGTTGGTCAACGAGGGGCTCTCCCAGGCCGCTACCATCGTGGTGAGGACAATCGTCTCGAATGGCTTGAGGGATGATGCAGGGGCATTAGACACTAACCAGCAATGTAGGAGTTTTGTCCACATGTTGTGGCTAGGAGGGATCAAAATCATTCGAATTTGTGACAGCAAGGTGTCAATACCTTAGCTGCCTATTGCATTTAGGTCAGTTAGAGTCAGTAGAAGTTGAATAGCTTTAAGTTCAGTCCATCTTTCATGTTTAGTTATTCGAATGAATGTAATTAGGCTTTTTTGTTAGATTAGAAACGGTCCTCAGAGAGGAACTAAAGAGACACATAATAATACATATAAATTGTATTCCCTGGATGCATTGAAGGGAGAGGAGATTTCTACAGTAAAATATGAGTGTTAAGCAATTGCTTCCTGTTGAATAAATTTTGGTGCTCGTTGATTATCAAATTGTCTTGAATTGATCTTTGTGAGGGAATTTGTTTAATTGCGAGGTGGT
Organism: Pinus albicaulis; assembly: GCA_034641835.2. Taxonomy (NCBI): domain Eukaryota; kingdom Viridiplantae; phylum Streptophyta; class Pinopsida; order Pinales; family Pinaceae; genus Pinus; species Pinus albicaulis. The sequence goes on along the minus strand of JAXQQM020077332.1, from coordinate 143,701 downwards.
TGAACACTATTTTGTGTATAATTGTTGAATAGAGTTGCTGTGTAATCTCCGCATGTCTCTCTGTCCATTGTTGATCGTAGATTTCTCTTGAATGACCGGAATTAGCTCTGTTGAGATAGACCCCTGTAAGAAATGTTGAAGGGACGTACTGGACCTTGCTATAGGTGTCGAGTTGTGTGTATGCCTCGAGTCTTTGAAAGAGCGCACCAGTAATGTGGTTACCCGTAGAAATGTGGACTTCTAGTCGTAGTGGAAGAATCCTCTTGTAAGAGAAATAAACTTGTTTTGTTCTGTCCCGAGGTTAGACCCTAAGTTAGCGAACCGGAGAACATACAAGGAGTAGTGTTAACCCCGGTGAAACTACGGTCTATCACTGTTCCAAAACCGAGGACGGGTTTGCGAAACCAAACCACCCATATCGCACTGCCTTTGTACGAAAGCGAAACCATTCCAAATCAAAGCGACCCAGTGAAAAGCCGCCACGTCGACTGGACGATACCACCTCATCGTTCCCTCATTGTGTGTTAACTATCGAAGGTGGAATCAACGTGATATCAACATACGCCGTCCGATCTGCGGCTGGCTCATCGAACGGTGGCCGCACTCAAAAGAGCTCGGAAGATAAACTAAGGTATGGCATCTGTATTCTATTGAAACCATCGATTGTATATGTGGGCCCGGGGCCAAAGGTTCGTTATAAGTGGTTTTATTGAATTATGTCGGGCTAACGATATAAAGTTTCGAAGGTTGATAACCTTAGTTATAAGGTTCGACGATAGAGTTGAAGTCCATAAACATATTAAATGTTACCAAAGGTCTTAACATTGGAATGAATACAATATAAATTGCATACATATATGACTATGTGATGGGATTAAAGAGCACAAGTAGCAATATATGGGTGGCTTATAACCAAAGTTGGTTATGGCATTTATTTTTCAATTTCTCTGAAATTGATAAATAAACTTGTAACAGAGATTGACAAGAATTAAGGGGGAAAATGGACAGAATCTAGAGACCAGCTCTCCTTGGGGGCCTGATTCAATTTTGTTGCTGTCAATTGTGGTATCATAGCTGTTTTTGAGTTGTTTTGCGGAGAATTAACATGGCAATCCGAGTTGGTGTAGAAATTATATACACTATGCATGTATATATCCGGACTCTCCTGATCTAACAATATTTATCTTCTTGCTAAATACATAATCCTTCCACTATAATTCTTGCGGAAATTTAATCAACAATTGCAAAACACATGAAGCAATAAAAACACACATAACATAGTTGTTTAATGGGAAAACCTGAAGCAGAAAACCCCAACTATCATACTATGTATCATGGAGATCATATGAAAATATCATACAAGCATACAAAGCTTATCACAAGCTCTCAGTACAGTACAATCGTCATACACTATACAGGCCTAATCTTGCAAATCCATGCACCGATCTTTGCCACCTGCTAGCCTGCCTCCATTGCACAATCCAAACTAATTACAAAGACCAATTCAATGTAATCCCACTCTCATTGACTGTGTTATTATCATTGGCAACTCCAATGTATATGTAGATGCAATTCATGCATCACTATAGTCACAACAGATAGTCTATCTTGCCCTTTCACCTATCTCTCCATTGGGTCTCCACTGAAACTGCCATGCATTGTATTTAACTGATGTATTCTTTAGTTTATTAATGAGTTATTATTTAGTGAATTAATTAACTAATTAATTCACACCACTCTCACTAGTGTATCAATCAGTTAGATTAGATACAACTAGCTCAACTGAGTCTAACTGAGTTAAACTAAATACAATTCCACCAACTACTTCTATAACTCCACCAAACTCTGTCACATGAGTTCTAACTGAAGTCCTCCATGCATTAGCTCCAGTAAACCCTCAGGAATAGCGTAATTCCTTCTGTCAGCTGTTGTGCCACATATGTGCACTGAACTGAAGTGCTCCAAGAGAATAAGTTATTATTTATTGTCGGATTATTATTAAGAGCTAATAATAACTGACATGCATCTATTTTTAGATCAGCAATCTATAAATAGACTTCGCCAATCTTCTAAAAATAGAATTTCATCTATTTTTCACATTTGACCAACCATCTACAATTAGCCTCCTGCTACATATAGAATATGCTCAGCATGTCTAAAATTAGGCATACACCTAAAACTAGCCTGTGTGGGCCCCACCTATTTTAGGTGATTATTTTCCAACTATGATCAAGGATGATGTTTCAGGATGCCTCCTTCACTATTTCTTGTTGCAATCTTCAACAGTTGGTAGAGGTGCTGGTAGAAGGAGAGGCAAATCTGTTGCCAATGCAGAAGTGTTGGAGACCTTGCAGAGGTTCGAAGCCAGAATGGATGCCATGGAGCTAGGACAGCCTAGAGATCCTGAAGACATCAGTGAACCTGAATTAGAAGAAGCTGGAGAAAATGCTGAGATTCCTCCTGACATGAGGCTCCTTAGAACTGGTCTGGGGTCTTCAGTTAAGCCCAGGATTGAAGTGTCAAGTTTTGCAGGAGGACTAAATCCAGAAGAGTTGTTGGACTGGATTAATGAAATGAACAAGTGCTTTGACTATGAATAAATGAGCGAATATAAGAAGGTCAATTTTGCAGTAATAAAGTTGAAGGGACATGCTGCACTCTGGTGGGATGGAGTGCAAGCAGAAAGAAGGAGATCTAGCAAACAACCTATCAAAAGCTGGACCAGAATGATGGCTAAGTTAAAAGGTAAATTCTTGCCTAGTGATTATTAGCTAACATTGTTTAGGAAAATGCAGAACCTGAGACAAAGGTTGCTGACAGTAAAGGAATACACAGAAGAACTATATAGAGTAAGTATAAGAGTTGGGTAGTTTCAGGACACACCAGAGAAGACTGCCAGATATGTGAATGGTCTCAAGTTAGAGATCCAAGATGAAATGGGTCTTCTGTCTCCTAAGACAGTTGAAGAGGCCTATCAGATGGCCTTGAAAGTAGAGGAGAAACTCCTGAGAAAGCAGTCTGCCAAAGGGAGAGGTACTTTCCATGGAAAGGGAAGTCAAGGTGGTAGAGGAAAGCCTACTACACCTAGAGATGGAGCTAATAGTAGCTCACCTCAGAATGCATCTACAGAGGGTGATGCAAGAGGCAGAAGGGGTTCTCACAGAAGAAGAGGAGGCAGAGGCAGAGGTAGAGAATTGAGGCGCTATAGATGTCATCAAGTGGGACACAAGCACTATGAGTGCCCAGAGAATATGGGTGCTAGTCCAAGGAATGCTGTTGTTTCTCAGGCTGGAGAAGAGGCAACAATTGAAGAAGAAATCCTACCAGAGAGGGGAAAATCCTTGGTGGTCAATAAGGTCCTGTTGAAACAAGCCAAAGAGGTCACTGAGCCTGCACAAAGGAATAATTTTATTAGGAGCATATGCAAAGTCGAGGGGAAATGCTGCCAGCTAGTCATTGATAGTGGCATCACAGACAATCTGGTTTCCACTGAGGTGATAGAGAAGTTGAAGCTGAAGACAAGGGAGCATCCAACTCCCTACAGGGTGTCCTGGCTGCATAAAGGGCACCAGCTGATTGTAAAGGAACAATGTGAGATAGAGCTGCAATTGGGCAACTACAAAGACAAATTCCTGTGTGATGTGATGCCCATGGATGTGTGTTACATACTGCTGGGTAGACCTTGGTAGTTTGACAGAGCAGCAGTGCATGATGGCAAGAAGAACACTTACAAGTTCTTCAAAGATGGGGTGCATCACACATTGATACCCATGGAAGAAGGAGAACCTTCAAGCAGAGTGGCTGATCCAAAGGCCTTGTTGCTGAGCAGGAAGGAATATCTACAGTAGATTGAAGAAGAAGAGGTAATCTTTGCTTTAGTTTGCAAGCCTAAGGTAGTTATTACTTCTACAAAGATTTCTGATTTGCCAATAGAAATCCAAGAGATGTTAGACAGTTATTGTGACATTGTTGTGGATGATTTGCCTAATGAGCTGCCACCTGTGAGGAAGATCAGCCATCAGATAGATTTTATCCCTAGTCCAAATCTGCCAAATAAGGCAGCCTACAGAATGACTCCCACAGAAAACGAGGAAATCAGGAAGCAAGTACAGGAATTGGTGGACAAGGGACTGATGAGAGAAAGTTTGAGTCCATGTGCAGTGCTAGCAGTATTGAGCCCAAAGAAAGATGGAGGATGGAGAATGTGTATTGATTCCAGAGCAATCAATAAGATAACGATCAGGTATAGATTCCCTTTGCCCAGAGTTGAGGATTTAATGGATTGTTTGAGTGGTGCCAAATATTTTTCAAAGTTAGATTTAAAATGTGGATATCATCAGATTAGAATAAAGGAGGGTGATGAATGGAAGACTACCTTTAAAAAGAATGAAGGACTGTATGAATGGATGGTAATGCCTTTTGGTTTGTCTAATGCACCTAGCACTTTTATGAGACTTATGAATGAAGTGTTGAAAGAATTCATTGGTAAATTTGTGATAGTATATCTGGATGATATATTAGTTTTCAGCAAAACTAAAGAAGAACACCTAAGGAATCTTAATTATGTCTTGAAGAAGCTGTACCAAGAGAAACTGCTGATAAACTTAAAGAAATTCTCATTCATGAAGGAAGAGTTGGTGTATTTGGGCTTCGTTATCTCTGCAGAAGGATTGAAGATGGACCCAGAAAAGGTTAAGGCAATTATGGAGTGGCCTTCACCCAGAAATGTTTTTGAGGTAAGAAGTTTCCATGGACTTGCCAGTTTTTATAGGAAATTCATAAGAAACTTCAGTAAGATTAATGCACCCATCATTGAGACAATTAAAAATAGAAAACAACCATTTAAATGGACTGCTGAAGTAGAAATAAACTTTAAACTTTTGAATAAAAAGATAATTGAAAAGTCTGTGTTGATTCTACCTGATTTTGCTAAACCATTTCAAGTGAAGTGTGATGCCAGTGGAGAAGCCATTAGAGCTGTGCTGAGTCAGGATGATAGGCCTGTAGCTTATTTTAGTGAAAAGCTTAATGACACTAGAAGGAAGTGTTCCTCTTATGAGAAGGAATTCTATGCAGTTGTTCAGGCATTGAAAAAGTGGAGGCATTATTTAATGTCTAAAGAATTTGTATTATACTCTGACAATCATGCTTTGCAGTACATTGTACAACAGCCCAAGTTAAATCATAAGCATGCCAAATGGGTTGAGTACCTCCAAAGTTTTAACTTTGTTTTGAAACATATAAGTGGCCAAGAAAATAAAGTCGCTGATGCTTTGAGTAGGAGGCACATGCTTGTTCAAGAGACCAATTTTGAAGTTGTAGGATTTGATTTTCTCAAAGAACTGTATAAAACAGATTCAGATTTTAAGGACGAATTTGAAGCATGTTGTAACCATGTTCTAACAGATAGAAGCCAGTGGTTGGATTATTTCTTGCAGGAGGAGTTACTATTCAGGAGAAACCAACTGTGTGTACCAAAATGTTCCATGAGAGAAAATTTGATTAAGGAGAAGCATGGTGGTGGACTTGCTGGGCACTTCGGTACTGATAAAACTTATGAACAACTAAGTCACTTCTATTATTGGCCCAATATGAGAGCAAAAGTGGACAAGTTTGTGAAAAATTGCAAAATCTATCAATATGCCAAAGGAAGGAGCCAGAATGCAGGATTGTACACTCCCTTTCCTATTCCAGACAGGCCTTGGGACATGGTGAGTATGGATTTTGTTCTAGGATTGCCCAAGACTTAGATAGGGAATGATGCAGTCTTTTTTGTAGTGGATAGATTTTCCAAAATGGCACATTTTATTCCATGTTATAAAACTAGTGATGCCACCCATGTTGCTAACTTGTTTTTCAAATAAGTTGTTAGGTTGCATGGGTTGCCCAAGAGTATTGTTTCAGACAGAGACACCAGATTTGTGGGCCATTTTTGGAGGACATTGTGGAAGAAAATTGGTACCAACTTGAGTTTCAGCTTAGCTTATCATCCTCAGACTGATGGACAAACTGAGGTAGTGAATAGAAGTCTGGGAAATTTGTTGAGAAGTCTTGCAGGAGAGCATCCCAACCAGTGGGATCATATTTTTCCCCAGGTAGAATATGCATTTAATGACTCACCAAACATAAGCACAGGGCAGAGTCCATTCCATATTGTTTATGGAATGCACCCCAGAGGGATATCAGTGTTAAGAAATCTAGGAAAGGCAGAACTGAGGAGTGCTAATGGTGAGGAATTTGCTTCAGAAATCCAAGCCATACATAAACAAGTGAAACAGAAGTTACAAGGTAGCAACATCAAATACAAGGGCAGAGCAGACTTGAGCAGAAGAGAAGTCCATTTTGAAGTAGGAGATCTGGTTTTGGCACACTTGAGAAAGGAGAGATTCCCAAAGAAGCAGTATAAAAAACTGAAGTTTAAAAAGATTGGGCCATGCAAGATACTTAGAAAGTTTTCTGCTAATGCTTATGAGATTGAATTTCCTCCTGATGTTGGAATATCTCCCATTTTTAATGTTGCAGATTTGTACAAGTATGAAGATGATGGTGTAGAAGAAGGACCAGTAGACAAGGAACAGATTGAATGGAAAAAGCAGCTACCTCCAACACAACCACTGTAGCCAGAAAAAGTATTGGACAAAAGAGTGTTCAGAAAGACCAGAGGACAAGATTACTTTCAATACTTAATCAAATGGAAGGACCAGCCAGAGGAAGATGCCACTTGGATGATTGAAGGAATGTTGCAGAAGATAGGTAGATCAGTGGAGGAGCTCATGGATAGGAGTCCATGAAGAAAATTTCCCTTGGGAGTCTGATGCAAGGGCACTAGACACTAGCTAGCAATTTAGGAATTTTGTCCACATGTTATGGCTAGGAGGGATCAAAATAATTCGAATTTGTAACAACAAGGTGTCAATACCTTAGCTTCCTGTTGCATTTAGGTCAGTTAGAGTAAGTAGAAGTCGAATAGCTTTAAGTTCAGTCCATCTGTCATGTTCAGTTATTCGAATGAATGTAATTAGGCTTTTTGTTAGATTAGAAATGGTCCTCAGAGAGGAACCGAAGAGACACATAATAATACATATAAATTGTATTCCCCGGATGCATTGAAGGGAGAGGAGATTTCTGCAATAAAATCTAAGTGTTAAGCAATTGCTTCCTATTGAATAAATTTCGGTGCTCGTTGATTATCAAATTGTCTTGATTGATCTTTGTGAGGGAATTTGTTTAATTGCAAGGTGGTTGAACACTGTTCTGTGTATAATTTTTGAATAGAGTTGTTTTGTAATATCAACATGTCTCTCTGTCCATTGTTGATCGTAGATTTCTCTTAAATGACCAGAATTAGCTCTGTTGAGATAAAACCCTGTAAGAAACCTTGAAGGGATGTACTGGACCTTGCTGTAGGTGTCGAGTTGTGTGTATGCCTCGAGTCTTTGAAAGAGTGCACCAGTAATGTGGTTACCCATAGAACTGTGGACTTCTGGTCGTAGTGGAAGAATCCGCTTGTAAGAGAAATAAACTTGTTTTGTTCTGTCCAGAGGTTAGACCCTGAGTTAGTGAACCGGAGAACATACAAGGAGTAGTGTTAACCCCGGTGAAACTCCGTCTATCACTGTTCCAAAACCAAGGACGGGTTTGTGAAACCAAACCACCCATATTGCACCGCCTTTGTACGGAAGTGAAACCATTCCAAATCAAAGTGACCTAGAGAAAAGCCACCATGTCGACCGGATGATACCGCCTCATCGCTCCCTCATTGCGCATTAACTATCGATGGTGGAATCAACGCGATATCAACATACGCCGTCCGATCTGCAGCTGGCTCATCGAACGATGGTCGCACTCAAAAGAGCTCGGAAGATAAACTGAGGTATGGCATGTGTATTCTATTGAAACCATCGATTGTGTATGTGGGCCCGAGGCCAAAGGTTCGTTATAAGTGGTTTGATTGAATTAATTCGAGCAAATGATATAAAGTTCTGAAGGGTGATAACCTTAGTTATAAGGTTCGACGATAGAGTTGAAGTTCGTAAACATATTAAATGTTACCAAAGATCTTAACATTGGAATGAATACAATATAAATTGCATATGTATATGACTGTGTGCGTGGGATTAAAGAGCACAAGTAACAATATATGGGTGGCTTATAACCAAAGTTGGTTATGGTATTTATTTTTCAATTTCTCTGAAATTGATAAATAAACTTGTAACAGAGATTGACAAGAATTAAGGGGAAAAATGGACAGAATCTAGAGACCAGCTCTCCTTGGGGGCCTGCTTCAATTTTGTTGCTGTCAAGGGATCCTCATCAAACTTCTCTGCTAGCCATCCTTATGTTCCTGAGCAGCGCACTGACTCCTCTAGGAGCTCGACACAAAGAGGAGGTCATGGTGCGAGGAGGTCCACCTCCACCTCTAGGGCTCCCTCATCGCAGAGCATTCCAGCACCCCCGAATAGCCCTGCGTAGGTAGATGAAGATATAGACATTTGGATCATGGATTCCAACGGAGTCTGGACGAAGATACTGGATGGAGTAGATCCAGACTCCCCCATCCTCTACGCTCTATCAAATCTCCCCATTCGCACTGCTACTGAAGTGGAAGCTACAAAGGAAGCAGCCATCACGCAGGCCCCTACCTATGCCATTATCAAGGAAGCTCCCCACCGCAGTGATGATGAGGATACGTAATGTTTGTGTTGTTGTTCAGTCCTTTTTTTTTTTTTTTGTCATCTGTGGCCATAGGGGCACACTATAATGTCCTCCTCTCATGCTCCTAAATGTATTAGCGCTACCACGCACATAGCAATTTTTGCTCGCAAGTTTTGTTTGGGCTAGCCTCCTCCCCCATGGCAGCCCAGAAATAGTGTAACAAAGGCAGGGATTGGTTAAGTGCAGCTCACCAACCCTGCCTGTAAACTATGTACTTATATGTTTTCGAATTAATAGATTAGCACAACTTATCAAAAAAAAATTAATTAATTTATGGATTACATTAGATAACCACATACTATATATATAATTTAGTTATATATTAAATTCTTGTATGAGGTATTTTTATTTATAAGATAAAGGAGACATATTTGAGTAAGACTTGATTTCTAAAGTTTATTAAGGTGTATATATTATATCTCTCTAAATTTTAACGTGTAACCTTTTACAAAAATATTCTATATATTAATTTAGTTGATATAGTATTATTATTATTATTATCCATTTTTAAGGTCACAACCAAGCCATACACCAAATTAGTGTACAAACCAACCTGGATCCATCTTAATTCTCAATATTAATTTGATCCCTCTTGGCACTTTGTAGATAAGGAGTTAAGATGGATCTAACCTAGTTTTATTATTAATAATAATTAATCATTATCATATATATATATATTTATGTTATTTGACCCAGTCAAAATGTTTTATTGATAGTTATCATAATTAATTTTTAATTTTATTTTAATTTAACCTAAGTAAAAATGTTTAGAGGATATTACAATATATCTATTGGTGTATAAACCAACCTATATTCATCTTATTTCTCAATCTAACAAGCTGGAGAGGGATCAAATCTCCTTTCACTCTAAAAAAAGTTTGTATCTCAAAAGATTTGATCCCTCTTGGCACTTGGTAGATGATGGATTTAACTTAATTTTATTATTAATTATAGTTAATCATTATCATAATTATAAGTATAATTATTAATTCTATATTTTATATTTTATATTATTTTTATTTTTATTTTGATGTAATTTGACCAAGTCGAAATGTTTTATTGATAATTATCATTATTATTTTTAAATTTATTTTAATTTGACTTAAGTCAAAATGTTTACAGGACATTACAATATCTTTACATATTTATCTAGGTAGACAATTACTTTTAACATTTTTATTATTTTTTAATCGAGCCCACATGTCAATATTTAAAAACATTTGCACCACTACAACATCTCCCCATAGCTTTGTTTCCTTTTACATTTAATTTAAAAAATGTTAGTTATGGTTTTTGGGAATTGGACATTTTAACAATATTTATCAAGGCATTATAACTTATCATGTAAGTGGCACATTTTTGAACTTGAATGGAGAAAATAATAATAATTTTTTCTAGCCACCTACAATAACTAATTGAATTAATACATTAAATAAATTAATAAGTGAATATTTGTATATTAATTTAATTAATATAGAAAATATTTAGAATTATGCCATTTATATAATAAGGGTAAGTGGTGCATATTTTATAATAATAATAAGAATAATAATCCATTTTTAAGGTCACGGCCAAGCCAAACACCAAATTGGTGTATGAGACCCCCTTGTTTGTGGGACAGGGGACCCACCTCCACGCAACAATTTGACTACTAAGTCTATGAAGGCATACATACTCTACCCCTTCTTGTTTTGAACATGTGACCTCTTGGAGGTAACCCATGTTCTTAATCATTAGGCCCACTCAAGTTGTATATATATATATATATATATAGCCCATATAAATATGTGATAACTTTAAATAAATATAACATATATTCAACAATATATAAAAAATAATATATTTTAATTTGAATAACATATTTCATGAGGTGTATGTGACTCAATCAATAAATATTCAATGATTTTTTAGAAACCCTCATGGTAACCTAGATTGTCATTGTGTCTGAGTTTAAGGGGTTAGTGGTACATGTACCAAATTCTTCAAATTGCTATTAAATATTTGTCAAGCTCTCTTCTTGGAAGTTAGTGCTCATTAGGGGTTTCTCCTCAAATCTGGTTCATAACCTTAAGTTTTATTTAGATCTCTAAATGAATGTCCCCTCGGGCATGCAATGTTTTCATTTTCAAGGTAAGAAATTGGATCATGTTGCTCATCTCTTAGTTTACAATATCGGTAAAGTTTCCAATTTTTTTATGGTTATTTGTCTACGGAGGGGGTGGGGAGGGGATGAGGGGCACGCTAGAGCTAATCCTTCATCCTCTCAAAATTTTTCTTATAATGATGTTGTCCATGCTTGATCCCCCATTAGGCAGATCAAGCTCAAAAAAATTTGGGGTTGTTTTTGGTGGAAAAATATGAGGAAGTTCCCTCCCTAGAAATTTGTCACTCATATCTAGAGGATCTTCACCAAGCGTATTCAAAGGAAACCTGAATATGTCATTTTAATGGATTTTTTCCCCACACAGTCAATCTCTACCAATGGATCCATTCTGTATGGAATAATAATTAAAAGGTTATTTTACGGTCAAGAGGCTTATTCATTGTGTTTTGAGGAATATGGTTTTGGGGAAATTATGGATTTTTTTTAATGCCTTAGTTCCTAGATTTTAACCCTTCCACCTGTGAAAATTTCTAAAACTACTTAATAGAAATCTCTACTGTAGAAATATGGTTTACTTCTCCTACTTGTGTTTTTTTAATTATACAAGTTATTTTCAGAATTATTCAGAAAATAGTGAAGTAAACACACTGCATATCTACACATACATACAAATCAGGTACTGAATAATTAAGCATACATGACCAAGGACACATAATATTTGTTGGACAACGTCCCTGGAAAAACCCAATGAGGGAAAACTAGTGCAACAACTCTTAGAGGGTTTTATTATTATGCAGAATATCTGAATACAATCAAGGGAACCAGTAGTGGTTTTCCCAACAGATAAATCATGGCAAATGTACCTCTATCACTCGGAGGCAGAAAATATGGCTGATTCAGCTAAGGCTTCACACCTTATGGAAATGTTGAATAAAATCCCTTTCTGGCCCACTAGAAATCCCAACGCTGCCTCTCCCAACACTGTGTCAGCTCTGCGTAGTTGCTAGAGCCTCTGCACAGTAGTGGCTACTCTTGCATCACCCATTTGGGCTCAGTGTTGCCTCTGCATCACCCTAAGAGGTCTGCGTCAGCCTCTACGCTGCCTCTGTGTGAGCCTCACTGGGCTGCATCCCTCCTGCTTGGTCTCTGCACTCTCTGGTATGGATCTGCCTCTCTGCCTATGTATTCTCGGCCTTGGATCTGAATATCTCTTGCCAATCTCTCCCTCACCAGCATTGCAATCTTATTTGAAAATTCTCAGCCAATCATGCCCCAGAATTTTGACTTAGCTCAAGTGTTACTGCTCTGTGTGTGTTCTCCAACTAAACCCAAGCCTTCCTTTAATAATTTTCTCGTTGAACAATTAATGACCCTGATCTAATCTCTAATAAATGACTAAGATTAGAAAATAATTCATCCACGTCACTTAGAACATTCTCACCCACATGTTTAAATTAATTCACTTTAATTATTTAATTTCCCTAGGTTAGACTTAGGGTCTCCATTAAAATAATTATTATTTTTAATAAATTAGGTTCCAGGTGGAATTTATCCAAACGATTTATGGGGCTTCGAGATATCATGTGTTCCAACCCCTCCACAAAGTTTCAAAGCTAGAGAACATTTGATGCTACCCAAAATCTCAACACTCCCTCTTAGTGATTATTCATTGTGTTATGAAAACCATATTCCTCAAATAACAAAATGAATAACACAAACCACGCCCCAAAATTTTGACTTCACTTAAGTGGTACTGCTATGTCTGTGTTTTCCAACTAACCCCAAGCCTTCCTTTAATAATTTTCTCATTGAACAATCAACAACCATGATATAATATCTAATCAACGACTAAGATTAGAAAATACTTGATCCACGTCACTTGGAACATTCTCATTCACTTTAATTATTTAATTTCCCTAAGTTAGACATATGCTCTTCCTTAAAATATTTAATATTTTGAATAACTTAGGTTTGAGGTGGAATTTCTCCAAATGATTTCTAGGTCTTGGAGATCTCATGTGTTCTAGCCCCTCCACAAATTTTTCGAGCTAGAGCACATCCGATGCTACCCAAAATCTCAACACCACCACTGTCATTACCAAGATGCCAATATTGTTCAAGCTTCCTAATCTACCAGCTCACTTGTGATACTACACAATATTTTAGGGCATTGGAGACTCTTTGGGTCGTTATCTTGATATTGATGTCTCTCATCGGCAACTTGGTGTATACACTTATGGCATAAATTGTGTTGAAATCGATATCACTAAAGGGTTTCCTGGCCAAATCAATTTAAAAATTAGTGTTTTTCACTAGAATTAGGCTCTGGATTATGAGAATACTCATTTTTGTTTCCACTTCTGTCATCAAACAAGCCACTTATAGAACTCTTTCTTGGTGTTTAATTCTCAATATAAGAGAAAAATCCACCATTCCAAATCTAAAAGCTAGAAGCCTTGTGACCCTTCTCCTACGGAGGGCAAGACTTATGTGTTGAAGAAGGATGATGAAATCCATCCATGGGACAAGGTCCAAGGCACAAGGCCTCAAATATCTTCTATGAATCCATGTGTGGACCATGCTCCTTCGGCAAGCACAAAAATGATAGATTGTAGGTTTCTGTGGTGTAGATATTTAGATACAGAACTCGGAATCTCTACAGTCTTCATTTTTTAGTCTACTTTTTGAGTCTAAATCAAGACTCATCTTCAGGACAAACCTGCAAAGAAGAGAATAGATTAGGGTGAATAAATAGAGGAAAAAGATGATGGGAAAAAGAGCCGACCAGTTTCTAAATTTTTAATAAAAGGTTATTTATTTGATTAATTAGTTATATAATTTTGTTGTTTTTTATCCACTTTTATTTCTAATTAGATTAATGA